>CM017465.2:6239215-6286294 GCA_007827005.2 Populus simonii
TCTATTGGGAAATCTTAATCTCATAATCTTGGTTCAATTTAAGTTCATTGTTTTTTTTATTATTAAAAATTGATTTTTTTCTCAAATTCATCATATGACATTTTGGTTATTGGGTCTTGAATTCATTATTTGTTCCAATTTTTTTTTTTGGTTATCTTGATCTTGTATCCTAAGTAACGAGTTAGTAGAGTGACTCAGGTTTTTTTACTAGACAATTTTTTTAATTGGTTTTGTTTTTGCAATTTCATAATCTGGCATTACATTATTGGCTTTGAGCTTTGTGATTTTTTTGCTTTTTTTTTTCGTGGGGTTATCCTTGGTGAAGATTAGTTAAGTTAACTCAAGTTATCTTTGTTTTTTTTCAAAAATTTCTATTAACTTCAATCGTTTTTGAAAGTTTAACTCTTTTTTTCTCGATCTTATATCTCGAGTAATAGGTTAGTCGAGTTTCTTTTCTTGACAAGTTATTCTTCAAAATTGATGTTTTGTTTTTATTTTTATCATTTGTCATTAGATTATTGGCTCTCTAGCTTTGTGATTTTTTTCTTTTCTTTTTATAGGATTAACCCGGGTATGAATTAGTCAAGTAAACCATAATTATCTTGGATTTTTTTTCAATATTTTTTTATTTAACTTTGGTCTTTTTTTATAGGTTCTTCTTTTGAAAGTTTTTTTTTCTCTACTTTTTTTTAAAAAAAATTGATTGTTTTTTAGTTCCATCATTTGACATTAGATTATTGGCTCTTGAACTTTGCTATTTTTTTGTTTTTTTTTTGTGAGGTTGTCACGAGTGCAGATTTGTCAAGATAATACGAGTTGCTCGAGTTTTTTTCAATCATTTTTTTTTGAACTTAGGTCTTTTTTGCTAGGTCTTTTTTGAGAGTTTTTTTTTTCTCAATCCCATATCGTGGATGGTTGGTTAATCAAATTAACCCTGGTTGACTCAGGTTTTTTCTTTGACTCTATCTTTTAAAAATTATTTTTTTTGTTTATTATTTGATATTGTGTTATTAAGCCTCGAACTTTATGATTTGTTTTCCTCTCTTTTGTAGGTTTCTCTCAATCAAACATCATAGGTCACGTGTTAATCAAGTTAATTGAGTTGTCTCACGTTATCATTGCTTTGTATGTTAGGAAAAATTTAACCTGGTTCATGACATAGCGCGTGACACCTATCTAGTATTTTAACAAAAAATAATTAAACTAACAAACACATACTACTTATTAGAATATATCAACTCATATTTGTTTGGTAAAATCAAATTATCTCAAGCATTCGATAAACCATAAAAAGACTAAATGTCTCATTCATAATTATATCGATAACATATTCTTTTTTAGATGCTAACTAGTTGAGTGCCACACTACGTGATGGGTTTACTTTTATTTTATAAAAAATACTATAAAAATTTATATATAAAAAATAATAATTTTCAATATTTTAATATAATTTTCAAATTTATTATTATTTTTAATAATATTAATTATAATAAAACTAATAATATTAATAATACAGATAATAATATTTTTATAATAATATTAATTATATAAATAATAATATTTATAACATAAATATAATATTTTTAATATTGATACTATTAATTACAATAAAATAATAATATTTATAACACAAATAATTATATTAAGAATTCCAATAATATTTATAATACAAATAATAATATTAAAAATTCAAAATATTTATAACACAAATAATATATTTTTATATTAATACTTTGAGTTACAATAAAAATAATAATATTTTTTATACGAACACTTTGAATTATAAGAGAAATAATAATATTTATAACATAAATTATTATATTAAAAAACCGAAGAATATTTAGAACACAAATTATTTGGGTCCTGGCAAGGATCTATGCGAATTGGGTCCTAAGATTGGAACCATTAGACCTGGTCCTGCGTAGGACCCATTACCATTGGGTCCTGTGCAAGCCCATTAGATTAGGTCCTGCATAGGACCCACGTGAATTGGGTCTTGAGGCAGGACCCATTAAATGTAGCGCGTGGGTTTGGTAGTGCGCCCTAGGCAAGGCAGCCCAGCATCACATGGCACACGAGTTTGACCCAGCGCAAGGGCAGGCAGCCCAAACGCCAGGTGTTCCCACGTGGGGGCGCGGACTTGGCTCATGCCTATGGCAAGGGCACGCTAGCCTCGGCGCTCGGGTCTGGCTGTGCACCCTGGGCAAGGGCAAGCCAGCCCCAGTGCCACATGGCGCCCTGGGCAAGGCAACTCCAACGCCACGCAGCGCACGAGTTTGACCCAGCACAAGGGCAGACAACCCAAGCGCCAGGTGTCCCCACGTGGAGGCATGGCCCTAGCTCACACCCAAGGCAAGGGTAAGCCAACCTCAACGCCACGTGGCGCTCGAGTGCGTAAGAACAGGTCAGCCCAAGCACCAGGTGTCCTCACGTGGGGGCGCGGGCCTGGCTAACACTTAGGGCAGCCCCACCAAAACTTGAAGTGACTATTTTCTTCCCAATCATCCCTTCAATGCTAAATGCATCCCAGTGAAAAGACAACCCCCACCCCTCCCCCGCTACCCTTACAACTCTTTATGGCAAGGGTTGAGCTGCCATTATATTGCATTCACAGTGTTAGAGGAGTGAGCCCTTTTAATATATTGTATACTAATTTTTTTTATTGACATTTCCTACACTGATATCAAATATTTGATAAAGGTGAATATTTATAAGTAAATTCTCACTTTAGATAATTTTTCATTGGTTTGGGTTTTTTAATTCAAAATTTCTTTATTGCATATATTTTTAACACATATCACATGATTTAACAAAACTGGATGAAAAGAAAAAAACCTTAAGGAGATAAAAAGGTAGAATTTATATTTTTTTTATAAACTTAAAATCTTTTAAAATAAAATAAAATAAAAAAAGAATAAAACATCTCGTTTTTATCAGCTAAATACATAGATCTTTTAACTAACGTAAATGAACAAAAGAACATAAATTATAATACATATAGTTATTGAATAACATAATCTATAATTTTTATTTATAAAAAGCATAATCCATAAGCGTTAAAAAATAGAAAAGCAATGATATGTATGTTTTTACGGTCTAATCTTTTTTTTAATTTTTTAATTTTAATTTTTTTTTAAATATTTTTATATCATTTTAATATATTAATATAAAAAATAAATTTAAAAAAATAAAAAAAATAGATTATTTTAATATATTTCGAAATGATTTTTGGTTATAAATATTTTAAAATTATTTTTAACATTATTATATTAAAATAATTTAAAAATATATGAAATAATTTTAAACAATTTGTTTTTTAAATTTAGTGAACACAGTTCAAAACAGGATCTATGTACATTTCTTTCGTTAACCAGAAACACTGGACTCGTTTTCCAATCTGGGCCTACCCACGCCTATATATATAGACACGCCCACGGTCTCCCTCTGTCGTCCTCTCCTTGTCCTCTCGCAAGCTGCGTAACTATCAAGCGAAGTTGACAGTAGCTATAGCTAAAGCAAACCCTAAACAATGGCGGAGCCAAAAACCAAATACGATCGCCAACTCAGGTACTACTTTCTGCTTATCTTCACTTCAAGCTTCAATTTCCCCTTAAATTTTTATTTTGGAAATTGTGTTTAGGATATGGGGTGAGCAAGGACAGACTGCCCTAGAAAAAGCCAGCATTTGTTTGCTTAATTGCGGTCCTACCGGTTCCGAGACACTGAAAAATCTTGTACTTGGTGGAGTTGGATCCATCACTGTGATTGATGGGTCTAAAGTTGAACTGGGTGACCTTGGAAATAATTTCATGGGTATACTTTCTTTTTCTTTATTTCTTTCTTTCTTGTCGTGCTTTGCTTTGCTTTCTCTTATTTGTGATGGTGGTTGGTAGTGGATGAATCATGTGTTGGGCAATCCAAGGCAAAATGTGTGTGCACGTTTCTTCAAGAGTTGAATGATGCTGTTAAAGCCAAGTTCATAGAAGAGTATCCTGAGGCATTGGTTGACTCTAATCCCTCCTTCTTTTCTCAGTTTACGCTTGTTGTAGCTACTCAGGTATTGAATTTTGATGTCTATAGTAGGGTAATTGTGCATTCTTGATGGAATACCGTGCAATAGGATATTGAGCTTGCTCTTGTCGCTATGATTGTATGTTCGTGCTACTTTGTTTTGGATATAAAATAAATATGCTGATGTTTGCGTGTGGTTTTGTAAAGTGGTGATGGTATCCTAATGATGGGATTTTTGCCCCATTTTTGCTCTTTTTTTTTAAAAAAAATTCTTGCATAGTCTTTCCTCATTGTCTCAGCATCAGAAAACAAATTACATGTATTTCATGATTGAAAATTCTGATTTGCCATTTCGCAAGACAGTTTTCTGTTATCTTAATTCTTTCTGTGCTTTGACTTTGATGGATGATTTCTGATATCACTTGCAGTTGGCTGAAGACTCTATGGTGAAGCTTGATAAAATCTGCAGGGAGGCAAATGTTTTGTTAATTTTTGCACGCTCCTATGGCCTTACTGGGTTTGTCAGAAATAGTGTGAAGGTGATTTTTTTTGTTACTTCATCATTTGAAATTGCTCTAACCATCTTGACCTTCCAGAAACTGAGGATTAAACTGCATTGAGGCACTGATTGGATGACCTACTCAGTTACTTTGTGGCTACATCATTATTTAATTTTCTCTGATTCAATGTTTTGGACATTTCCATCTCTTTCATAAGTTGATGGCAAAAGAGTCCTGGAATTCTCTCTAGGGAGTTGTGTAGGGGAAGGGAAAGCTGGTGAGCCAAAATTGGAAGAATATAAAAACTGAAATGGGCATCAGTTGGAACAATTTTTAGCATATCAACTATCAAGTCTGGAAATTGCTTTCCATGTACCTAGGTGTTCCAAAATTGAATTTTCATTTTCTGAGGCAGGAACATGCAGTGATTGAGTCAAAGCCTGATCATTTTTTGGATGACCTACGGTTAAATAACCCATGGCCTGAGCTCAAAAGGTACATATAGCTTTGTCTTTGAATCTATTTTTACTTGATATTTTGGAATGCACATGTATATCTTATACCGGTAGACTACTGCTTACTCTAGTGAATTGAAGAAATTTATTACTCCCTGTCCCATTCTATTAGTCTACTATTGGATTTCCAACTATTAATTAAACAGCATTTACTGCTCTCTCTACTGTGCATATGCTAAAAATAACTCTGCCTTGGAAAAAGTAGAATTGCATATAATTTGAAATGTAGATGTAAATCCTCAAAAAATCAAGGATAAGATAGGAAAATAATATTTTTTTGCTTACTTATTTAGAAAGTGCACAAATATTATGGGACATCTTTTAAAAGGAGGCAAGATAGGAAAATAATATTTTTTACATGTACTTTATTTAGAAAGCAGACAAATATTAGGGGACATCTCTAAAAAAGAGACATGGACAAACAAAGTGGGATGAAGTATCTTTCTTCCCAGTCTCACTTTATGTTGTACCTAGAGAACATGCTCCCATTTGTAATAAACATCCTTCGTTTTTTGGTTGGAGCTTAAAGCATACATGCTGTATTCTACTTAAGTTCTTATGTGATATTTACATATGATAGGTTTGCAGAAAGTATTGATTTAAAGGTGGCAGATCCTGTTGCCCATAAGCACACACCTTATGTTGTCATTCTTGTCAAGATGGCTGAGGAGTGGGCCAAAGCTCATGGTGGTGCCCTGCCATCAACTAGGGATGAGAAGAAAGAATTCAAGGTTTACAATTTAGTTTACAAGTCTACCTGTAACACTCTCTTCCTATTTCTGTCTGTTAATGCCATTTACTTTGGGGTTTGAATCTCTTAGGAGCTCTTAAAAGCAGGAATGGTTGCAATTGATGAAGATAACTATAAAGAAGCTATTGAGGCCTCCTTTAAAGTCTTTGCTCCTCGAGGAATCAGTGAGTATAAAGTATTCAGAAGAATGGATTTGAAATTTTTGGAGAATGATATTCCTGTAGAAACTTGTTGGTTATTGATAGAAGTAGAGCATTTTTGTTATGCTCACTTGTTCATTCTTCATATTAGGTAAAGCATAAATGTCTAATAGAAGAATTTTACATTTTACCATAAAGGAAAGAAAAAGGTTGCATGCACACTTGTGTTGCTTGGAGGATCAGCAATTGGTCATATATTTCCATGAAACTCATCTGTCCTACCCTGTAGGATGGATGCTTGCCTTATATAACAGAATGAGTTAACAAGAAATTATCTGTCACGTTTCCCCCTTATCCTCATAATTGATTCAGTTTTCATGCACTTTTTTTTATCCTGACTGATTTCCACGGGGATCATTTTGGCATTGAAAGTAATATGATGTTTGTGGTGGACATTAAGAATATAACTGTAAAAGAAAAAAAAAAGGAAAGAAAGGAAAAATAGAAAAAATATTAACAATATTGTTTAGTTCCTTGTGAATGGTGGCTTTGTTCTCTCTAATGTTGTCTCTCTCTGTTTTTGGTATCCTAGGTTCTGATCTGCTGCAGATAATCCATGACAGCTGCAGTGAAGTTGATTCTAATTCATCCGACTTTTGGGTGATGGTTGCTGCATTGAAGGTTAGGCATTACAATCTGACTTTGATCTTTGATGTCATAGCTCACACTTGTTTTCCAATTGTTAACTGACAGTGGTTAAAGTGCAATTCACTTGTATTGCAGTCTGTAGAAATGATGCCTTTAGGATTATATCATGAATGGATTGACAAGCTTGTTGTGGACTTTAGGGAAACTGAAATTGGCCAAATGTGTATCATGGTGGATAATTTTACTATTGGAAAAATTTAGATCACTGATCTTTGTTTCTTTGGAAGCCCATTCTCTTTAAGGGAGCATCATGTTTATATTATTTCTACACTATTAGTTTGGACAAAAGTCTGGGGTAAACTCTGGATGTCTAGAAGTTATGCCTACTCTTTAGAGGTTCTTTGCAATCATTTGATCAGGCACTATGCATGGAAGTTTGCTCATGAATTTTCACTTTAGAAAGAAAGTAATAGGACTATTAGAGGTTTGGGTTTCATGGTAGATGGGCTTGCCATAGATTCTTTCTTTTCAGTCTTTGTGCACAAGTTCTGGAGGGGTGGACAATTTTTTTCAAGCTTTAATGTGCATCTTGCATTCATCTCACTTTCTTGTCTTCTTTCTCCGCTTTTTCAGTGTCCAATTGGAGTCTGTGAGACACGTTCTCCTATTATGTATGGATAGGATCTAGTTTGATGATAACATTAAGATCTATCACACTCCATGCTTGAGATTTTGATTTCTTGAAGTGGGCCTTCACATTCTTAGGAGTTCATTGTGAATGAAGGTGGAGGGGAGGCGCCTCTTGAAGGTTCAATACCAGATATGACATCTTCAACTGAGTTAGTGACTAAGCCTATCTGGGTTGATTATCTTTCATAGCAGTTTAAATTATGAAAATAAAAGGAAGATATAAATGGAATATCAACTCTTTTGCAGGCTTTATGTAAATTTGCAGAAGATCTACCTAGCCAAAGCAGAGGCTGATTTTCTTGTTATTCAGCAAAGAGTTAAGAGTATTTTGAAGAGAATTGGTAGAGATCCAGATAGCATCTCAAAGGCAATGATTAAAAGCTTCTGTAAAAATGCAAGAAAACTAAAGGTAAGTTCATATATTATGTTTTATTTTCTGTTTGTCTGTAATTGATTGTGTGCATCTCCTCTTGAGGTGACTGCTTATCTTTCAGATATTTGTTTGTCAAAGTACCTAGGCTGAAGTGCCTTTATCCTTACATTATGATTCATGATTATTAAGCTAACTAAAATTTTATGTTTCTCCCTCTTATCAGAATAAACATGTTCACCATTAACTACCCATTTATATTCAACTAATTTCAAGGAATTGTTGAAGTGATAGCATATGGACTCTCACCTATGTGTTATCGTTGAGTTATGTAACTTTTGGAATGTTACCCAGTTAGACAATTCAGTTGAGATCACTGGAAAAGGATATCTTTTTGGTGTCCCAAAAACGTCCTCTTCTAGACATGCAACTATGTCATTATAACATAATAGAGGCTTGATATTGTTCCTCTTTGAGATGGATTATATTGTTCTTAGATAAGGTATGTTTGTGAGCATTTTAAAACTCTTCTTTGTAGGTTTGCAGGTATCGACTTATTGAAGATGAGTTCAGCAATCCTGCAGTACCAGAGGTACAGAAGTATTTAACTGATGAGGAATACAGGTGAGGTTCACCTTATGGTTTACAATTCAGATAGCATTGTCTTGCAACAATCCTGTTTCCCTGGTATGAGAAGATTTTTGAGAATGATTCTCTGATTAATTTCTGTCTTGTACATATCTCTATAATATGTAGGGAAGCATTAAAATGAGATTTCAAAAATATAAACAATATCCTTATAACTGTTATCAAAACTATCTCCTGTATTCAAGGAAAATATTATGTTGGTGGCACTTTATAGGATATGCCATATAATAAATGGTGATAATTTTTCATAGAAAAATGCCGAGTTTGTGTTACGAAAAACAGTAACATATTAGTTATAATAATCTCTTTTTGTTTGATTGTTTTTAATTATTTTTTTTTGAGTTCATGAAATTTATTTTTCTCACAAATTCATTTGTCATTCTTGATAAAAAATTTTATCAATAAATAATAATTTTGTACAGTTATTTTATTTTGTCTAAAATTTGTTTATTATTGTTGCTGTTGTAGTTGTCCTCAAACCACAAATTACTAGTAGTATTTTGTGTGAAGAAATCTAATGATAAACAAGTAAAGTTTTGTTTACAAATTACAATAATGATTAAAAAGACGGAATAGTTTGAAAGATTTGAGGAGAATAAAATGGTGGTATGTGTTTTATTGATAAAGTTCGTTTTCTATTAAATGACCTTTTATTTGAAGAGCCATGTGCTAAAAAACACAAAGTACCTAGCACAAAAGCTTGTGCTCTTTTAATGCCGGATGCCTTGAACATAGACGAAAAGTTATTTAATGTAAAATCACAGCTGTGTTGCAGCTGTTAAAGCATCAAAATTCACGTTTCTCAGCAAAACACATGAATTGAGCAGAATTCACATGCATTATTCACTCCAAACATTACAATTGTTGGAATCCCATATTATGGGAAATCTGATTCGCCAACTATCTTGGAGAATTTCACTATGGATCACAACTGCTATGTTTTTTTTTTAATTAAAAGAATAATTTTTTGTCTGTGTTTTACATCAGAACACAAATGAACTGTATATTAGACTAGCTGAGAGGAATTTGTTTGGCTCATAACCTTTGATTTTCTTTGAACTTGAGTTGCAGTGTTGCCATGGGGTTTTACATCCTGCTTCGAGCTGTTGACCGCTTTTCTGCTAATTATAATAGTTTCCCTGGGCAATTTGAAGGGTAACATATGAGAATACTTCCTGCTACTCTTTTTCCAAAAAGCCATTGTATTCTTCTACTAAACTGAGATCTGCTCTAACATTGGTGTCATGTAGGGAAATGGACGAGGATATATCTCGATTGAAAACTGCAGTTGTTGGTCTACTTAACGACTTGGGTTGCAATGGCTCAACTGTAACTGAGGACCTTATCAATGAAATGTGCCGGTTTGGTGCTTCTGAACTTCATGCAGTTGCTGCCTTTATTGGGGGAATCGCATCACAAGAAGTGATCAAGGTGCTATATATATCTATCCCTAGTACACAATGTGCTTTTATCTTTTCCAATATAATGTCACATTTAAGTTTTTCTTGATCAAAATTGTGTTTTAAGAATACCTCCATGATATCACAAATTTTGATCTTCTTCACAGCTCATAACAAAACAATTTGTTCCCATGGTGGGAACTTTCATATTCAACGGCATTGATCAGAAGTCTCAACTATTGGTACTGTAGAATGCTTTGAAGGAACAGGCAAGCTCTTGCCCTTCCCCTTAGCGCAACAATCAAAATTTCTGTCAAGACTTGTACTCACTCCTTTTGGTTTCTAATTGCAGGCCAGCATTTCATAGGATACGATGGAGCAGTAGACCTTTTGCAGGTAAAGAGCTTTATTACTTCATTTAGTGGAAGCGGTCTTTACATTGTCAAGAGACGTGTGGGGAAGCAGATGCAGAGAGTTCTGGTGATATTCAAGTTGTGTGACATTATATGATGTATAACTTGGCTTAGAAAGAAAGTGAAAATGGTAGAAAAGAAAATGAAAGGTCATAAGTAAGCTCTCTCACCTTTCCTTGGCCAAAGAGGGCAACAGTGGTAACGTGATTGATGAGTGGCTTTCATTTAAAACAAGGGTAATCCGTTCTCTCTGCCTTACCCTTTACAACTTTTTTTGTGTTAACTTCTGTAAGAGATGCCTGGATGCACGCCTCCACTGATCAGGCTTGTTCCAGCACACTGCTTAAATAGCAATTTGTACCAAAATCCACTTTGCTAAGAGTTAAAGTTGTTGGAGAGTTTTACTTTGAATGATGCCAGGGGAGAATATCTTAGGCTCTTTTCAATAACATAAAAGCATTTTTCCCCTTCTTTTTCAGTTTTCTTCTCATTTTCTAGTTTCTATATTCCAATGGAAAATCAAGTACTTATTTTCTAAACTTTCAGTTGAAAACTGTGTTCAAATTATATTGTTTTCCATTTGGAAAATAACAATGAAATTTGTGTTCAAATCAATTTGTTTTCTAGAATATTTTTTATATTTTAACGTAGACATTTTTTTTCTTATTTTAATGGTACTGTTCATTTTTTTATTTGTATATAATTGTTTTGAGAGAGATTCTGAAATATTTTTCAATATAATTAAATCAAATGAATTACAAGAATATTATGATGAATATATTCGTTAATATGATAGAATTTAATACTAATGGACAAAATTAAAACCTAATATATAAATGAGAACTCATTGGCTTAAAAACACATGTAAATTAATAATATGATGACAAGTTAAAATCTATACTTATAAACCAAACACATAATTAAGCATAAAGCTAAAATACTCTCAATACAAATTTAACATAAACATTTAAAACAAGTAAACTAAACACTTCACAGGTTAAAATCCAAACATGCATACTGAATACATGATTAAACCTAAAGTTAAAGTATTCAAACTTAAGTTAAACAAGTGACTTAAACATTAATAATTACTAATCCTATCTTAGATATTGTCATTAACTTTTTTCAATCCAGATCTTTGAACTTTTCAAGAATTTTGATATAAGAAACATGGACAAGATTCTCCAATACATATCTATACACTCTAAGAAGACTTTTTCCTTTCAGTGACTTGAACCATTCCACTAAGAAATTCTTTCTTTTTTTAACATTTTTCATTAGAACTAAGAAGTAACCGAGTAGATGAATGGTAAAAAAGTCTAGTTGTGGTAGACGTATTAAATATTTGACCAAACATCTCATAATTATGACATTTCTTTGATTTATATACGATGAAGTATTTAAGTTTCTATGATTTAAATTATATGTGTTATATGAATATAATTTTTTTGTCCTTACCTGGATATTTTTACACCCTTTTTAAAAGGTGAGACTAGTTTTGTTTGGGGTTCGTGGTTGCCCCTCCCAACAAGTGCGCTTTCTGGGGATCGAACTTGTTCTCACCCTTGCAGGGATATAGCAAATCTTAACCGCTAAACAACACTTTTGTTGATACGAATAAGTATGAATTAAAAAAGTATTACTACTAAGGTTTTTTTTTTAAAAAACCTTTCATTATCATCTTAAACATTTACCAAACTTCTCCTGTGATAAATACTTGATTCGAATTTCAACAATTTGTAACTTCAGTGACTTAGCAACTCAAAAAATTGATGATATTTTAATCTTAATCGCTTGTACTTTTCTAACAACATCTCTACATATTTTTACACAGTAGCTAAAAATAATTCACTATCTATCTCATGCCAATCCATTAGCTAAAAATATATAGCAAATAGGTTGCAAGAAAAGTACAACTGTTTAAATGTGTGTTTGGATGGGAGATAATTTGTGTTTTTTTTGGTAAAAAACATGGTTTTTTAGCTTTTGAAAGTGTGATTTGTGCTTAGAAGGTGCTATATTTTTTTTTAAAACCACCACACCTCCAAACTCAAATCAAGTATTTTTCATAGAAGAAGTTTGACAAATATTAAGACGATAATGAATTTTTTTTATTTTCTTTAGAAATACCTTTATATATATATAAGCATATTCATATAACACATCTAATTTAAATTGCAGAAACATAAGAACTTTATCAAATATAAATCAAAAGGATGTTGTAATTATGAGATGCTTGGTCAAGTATTTAACAAGTCTCTGGCAACTGGACTTCTTTGTCATTCATCTACTTGGTTACTCCTTAGCTCAATTAAAGAATGTTAAAATATGGAAGAATTTCTTAGTCTGGTGGTTCATGTCACTGAAGGAGAGAAGTCTTGTGCTGGGAGTCATAAAGGAAAATTTACAAAAGATGACAATCTCCGTAGCTACAAACATGTTAAGAAGGAAACTAAGTTCGGAAAGTTTAATTCTTGCTTGGACATGGCGGCATCTTCTTTGAGTAGAAAAAGATTTAGCGAAAGCAAAAAAGTATAAAGAAACACCAAATCAAGCTACAAGTCTGATCCGTATTCAATTGATGAGTGTATGGATGCATGCAAAATTAAAGATCCGGAATGGAGAAAAAAATGTTTGTGAAAATTTCCTTTATTAAGAAGAAGTCTAGGCTTAACAGCTTAAAATGAGCTTAGTAATTATTAGTGTTTAAGTTACTTGTTTGAAATGTTTAAATTAAGTTTGTATTGAGAATACTTTAGTTTTATGGTTAATTATTTTAACTTGTAATTAAGTGTTTAATTTACTTGTTTTGAATGTTTCGGTAAAATTGTATTGAGAATGTTTTAGTTTTAATTATGGTTAATTATGTATTTGGTATATAAGTGTGGATTTTAACTTTTCATCATGTTATTAATTTATATGTGTGGTTTTTTTAGCCATTGATTATATATTAGGTTTCCTAAATTTCTCCTTTTAGTATGAAATTCTATCATCTTAATTAATATATTAATCATAATATTCTCACATTTAATTCAATTTAATTATATTGAAAAGTTTTCTCCCAAAACGTTTAAAAATAAATAAAAGATGAGAAATTCTTTCTTTCTATCATGTTGTTTCTTAGAAATGTGAAGTAATACTTCATTACTGAACAGGGCCTAACGACCACTTTTCTTGTCTTCTCTTAGAATGAATTACTTTCATTTGTCAAAACAAATTATAATTTTCTCTAAATCTAGAAACCTCCCTGAAATAGAAAAGACCTAAAACTAATTATAGTGGTGCAAATTGCTAGATTTTTCATTTCCTAGACCATCTTTGATTTCCTGGACAAATTAAATTTTTAAGTAAAAAATATATTATTTTGATATATTTTATTAAGTCTCGGTCAGATTTATATACACTCAATAAAAAGATACAACTAGCATGATTTAGATCATTTTGTCAAAAAAAAATAAAAAATTTAGCATCACTAACGTCAATTTATCACTTGTATGTTCTATCTCAAACAATTAAAAGTTCGGGAAAATAAAAAAAGAGAAAGCTCAATGATATAAAGGATGAATGAAAGGAAGATTTACAAGTTTATGATTATGACTCGAGGAAAGAAAGAAAGGCATTACTCAATAGGATTGAAGATTTTTCAATGTTGGAAAATTGTACTTAATTGATTGAATTTGAAAATACATGTGTTCATTTGACCAAATTGATAATAAAAGGGCTTTCTTTATGAATTAATGAAAATATATAGTGCAAATAACGGGTTAATTTAGCCTTAAGCGGAGGCATTATTTATACACTACAAAGTTTAATCCCGTACCTTTTAAAAATTTTCATGTATAAAAAAGATAAATTAATCATTAAATCTTCCTCCTACTAATTTGCAAATATTCTAGACGATGATATATTAGATTGATTAAAATTTTATAATTTGTCAAGTTTGTAAACTGGATTATAGACTACATTAAATTTAAAACTTTGTTTTTTTTAAAAAAAAAAAAACATGAGTTTTTACTTAATCATATGATAATAAAATTAGAGGCTTTAAAAATTGAGTACCAACTCAATGTTGGAACATTTGTTTGAGACCATGGTAACTTTATAAAAAAATAAAAAAAATTATGAAATCCAATTCTCAACCACCCTAGTCAACCTGTCAAATATGTGATCTGGGTCATGAATTTCACCGGATTTAACAATGTTTTTTTTTTTTAAATAGATGTTCATAAAATTAAGCACCAACCAAATATCAGAATATTTATTTGAGGTTGCAATAACTTTATAAAAATCAAACCGAAACAAACTATGAAAACCAATTTAAAATCAATCAAATGTTAAATGATAAAATTAAAAAACAAATCAATGAAAAAAATTCAATAAAAATTCAATGTTAAATGATAAAATTAAAAAAAAATAAAAACAAAAAAAGACCAAGCTCACTGGCATGGGCCTTTAAAAAAAGCCAAGGCCCATGCTTTTTTTTAAAACAGGCGATATGTCATCTATTAGGTTGTTTGTCCAGAATTCGGCCATAGTGGTTGGAAAATTAAGAGAGGCTGGCATAAGAATCCATTTTCACCCAAAAATACCTTAGAAACGCTATAAAAACCTTCATTAACCACTTACTAATCTCAAAACACCCTAAAATCACTCAAAAAGATAAAAATCAATCGAATAAAAAAACATCCGAACATAATCCAACCTTCTTTTCCAGGCATGTTTATAAAAACAAGCATCATTATCGAATGAAACTCGTTGACACTAAAAACAAGTTTAGTCGCTAGTTTTTTCTTTTATTTTTTTAAACTGAGCAACAGGTTACCTGCAGTAACAGGTGACATGTCGTCTATTAAATTGCTGCCTAGAATCCAGCCACCACAAAAATCAGTGAGGGGGAGTTTGGTCTAAAAATTTATTCTCATCCATTTTCACCTAAAAACACTATAAAAACCTTTACGAACAACCTTTCTAACCCCAAAACACCCAACAATCACTTAAAAAGATAAAAATCAATCAAATAAAAAAAATGATCAAAAGTGACCTTGATCTAATTTTGTCGCATGTTTATAGTGAAGAACCACAACATCAAACCCCCTCATCGAATGAAATTCAATGACAAACCTTTTTTTGGTGGTTAGAATATGACTAAATAACAACTTCATTGTTTTCCGATGAGTTTTCCTCTTTTCTCTTAAATTAAGAGACTAAAAAATAAATAAAATGAGATTTCAAATCAAAATAAAAATTCTAAAAACTTTGAGATTAGACATACCTTTTCACCGTGTTTTATATCATGGCTCTCTAACTTTAAATTTTATTTTGTTTACTACAATTAAAAACTTTATCTCATGGAATTAGGTTACGAAAAAAACTAAATCAAAAGAAAAAATAAATTTGAAGTTGAAATTGAAGGAAAAAAAGAGAGAGAGAGGAAAGATGCTTCTATATGATAAGTGAAACATCATAAGAAAGTATAGCTTTTTTTATTATTATTAACTTGAATGTTCAGGTCAGCTTACACGCACCTCGATTAATCCTACAAGCCCTGAAGTTAACAACTATATAAGCCTCTAATGACTTTGAGGTTTGTAGCACTCGAACTGGTGATCTCTAGGGAGTAAATCTAGGGCCTGACCAGTTGAGCTGCACCCCTAAGGATTAAGTCTTAGCTTTTTTAGTTGTATTAGTAATTAGAAATTTTTTAATTTAAATATTTGCTTTTGCCCTTTGTTTTTATTTATTTATTATTTTTTTATTTAATCAAGAAGTAGAAAGCGGGAATTGAATAATAATCAGACATGTAGAATGTTTGATTTAACAATGTGTTTATAAATTAAATCATTAATTGTTTTCAAATATAAAAAAAAATTGTTTCCTAAATAATTTGAATTAGAATTCCTAGTAGCCAATTTTCGTAGCTTTCATTATGCGTCTTATTAAAAGTTAGTTTTTGAATGCAAAATAAATAAATTATGAGCATATTTTTTTAGTTTGAAGTTTTTTTTTAAATTTGAAGAACTTTTTTTTTTATTGTAAACAAAACAGTTTACACATGTAAATTGATTAAATTTATAAACAAAATTTGTGCAAAAAAACTAAAAAACAAAATTTAAGTAAAAAAATACAAATCATGAGGGGTTGTAAAAAAAAATGCATGATAATTTTATAAAAAAACTATAATTTTATTCTTAAAAATAATATTTTTTAAATTTAACTTATTTTCATAAAATTTAATAAAAACAAAAAAGATGCAATAGTTTAGATGCAATAGTTTAAAACATATAGGAACTCAATCCAACCATTTTCATAGTTATAAAACTCAAGTTGGATTACAAGTTATGTGAATTAATTAAAAAATCAAAATAATATTATTTCATTTAAAAAGAAATTAAAACAACATTGTTTTAATTATATTTTTAAAATCAAATCAAGTCTCACTTGTAGATTAACTGGATCAACTCATTAAATCCAGCGGACCAGTATAATAACAATGCCCTTTTCTTCTGGTAGAGGGACTTAATAAAACATTTTCTAGACGTGTGGGGATGGGACTAATATGGGTGTAAACCCTGTTTTTATCATATCCATAATCACAATCCAAAGGTGTAACATATTCAAAACATCAACTTAAACATGATATATAGCCAGAACACCAACAATCATGCGCATATAAAAAACACAGCCTAACATATCAAAACATCAACTTAAACATGATATATCATCAGAACACCAACAATCATGCATATATAAAAAAAACATAGCCTGAGCACACATACATGCAAAATCATGAATAAGAACAACCTAAACATGCATATCTAAAACAGAAAAAAATATAAAAGCATGCTAAACACGGATATTCTAATAATCATAGAAAGGAAATTAAAAATGGTTTTTATTGCATCTAGTTTTATACCATGTCAATGGCAACAAGAAATGAAAGAATAGAAATTTGATTCTGATCAACAAATGAAAATACGAATTTGGGGAAGAAAATTTGATACCCACAGGAAGCTTCTACTTTCATTGTTGGTATTCTACAGCCGATGGGGAATCTGTTCAAGTGTCAGCAGCAGGTGCTTTATTGGTAGGATTGTACACGCTAAATTCACCAAAGTCTCTTCTGCCACTGGCAAAAACAGCGTACATAGTCAAATCCTTGAACAAATAAACAAAAGTTCAGTATCTAATACATCTTGTGAAGTTGCTAAACACATGCAAGTGTACCAACAAATATGCAACTTGTACAGCAACTAAAGATGCCCAATAGAAATAGCCATTTTTCTTATTGGGGTTAGTTTAAGAAAATCTGCTAGCAACTGCAACTAGGCTTGTAGGTCATCATAAAATTCAGAACTCTGAAACTGCAATCTAATTATTTATAGACATGGTCAGCAGATGCTAGATATCTACAGAGACAACATGGCATTTCATGCACAATTTGAGGTGATTGTACATTATCACTTGCTATCTTGCCAGCACAAGTCATTGACACTGTCTAGGTTGACTTAGAAATCTTTATAAGGTTTAGATGCCACAGGTCCATAGATGTCCAAATAAAGGCGTGTTATGGGAAGCAAAGCAATAATGGTAAAGTTGAGGCAAGGAAAATTCTTGATATAACACGCCTTTATTTGGACATCTATGGACCTGTGGCATCTAAACCTTATAAAGATTAGATTGAACTACGTTAAATAAAATGCTTCTTGAGCATAGCATATTTCTAGAGACACGTGCATAACAAGGCTATTTACCTGTGCATTACATCCCAGCCGGCAGGCAAGAAACGAGGATGAACTGCTTCAACAAAAACTTGTCTCCATCTCTGACAAAATTGCCGAATGCCATCCTCACCATATTCCTCTAATATATGATCCACAACTTGTTTTCCGTGTGGTCCATGTCCTAACAGAGATAATTTCGAATTATTTTTATGTGGAGCACTTTCATCATTTCTAGCTGTTCCATTTGAGGGGGCCTCCTTCACAATTATCATCATCGTTTCCAGCATATTCATCTTTTGTATCAGAAGCTTCATTTTCATCTGAATTCATTTCCTTGTTAGAAATAGTATCTTTTACCATGAAATAGTCTAGTTCTTTTGTACCTGTTGATTCCATTTCAGTAGTTTCTAAACCATCTTTAGTAACAGCCTTTTCCAGTGAATTTCCGGTGGCAGATACAGCCATGGTATAAGCTGCACCCATCTGTTCTTTGTCCAAAAGAATAACCTCAGTAGAATGTTTTGATGAAAACCCTTCTCTTCTTCTCAAATCGCCTTCTTTCATGAGGACTCATGCCAACCAGCAGAGCTCTTTCCAAATCTTCCTCGGATATCTCCCTTCCTCCATAATATTGCATCACAATCTATAAACAGCAGAATTAAATCCCATGAGAAGGTTAAAATCCCCACAAACACAAATGAGTAACCAGAAGCAACATTGTGTACCATGATTGCATGTTGATACCATGCACTAATACTGATGATATACATTTTTTTCATCATAAACGAGAATGTACATGTAACTTTTAGGACCTGACCTGATAAGTTCAACATGACAAAAGATATTCTCATGATCATAAAAGAAAATGAGAATGTGCAATCAGATTCAGCAACATCATTATCCTAGCTCCAGCCTCCAAGAAGGTAGAGACATTATTTCCTATTAAACATTGCAAGCCTACTTTGAAATTATAAACTCAATTTTTATACACCAATTGCATCAAGGCTTCACAAATGTAAATGGTTGGGAGGTTTTCTTTGCTACAGAGATTTGGGTTCAATGAACTTTGTCCCACCATGATCAGGGTTATTTTCACTGTCATCCGGTAATAAGAAATTCTAACCATCTGTGATTCACAGTAAGGTGCAACATTAATATAAGAATACATGGGCAGAAAATGCTGCAGTAATTCTCGTCCACCATCAGTTATTTAGCAACTATCTCTGGGCACCGGACCTGACATTCTTCTTATTGCTGGAAAGTGTTTTCCTGGACCCGACTTTCTCATGTTTGGCTACATTGTGGAAAACTAGTAAACGAAATTCACTTTCCAGTTTCGAAAAACACAAGTTTTAGGTGGAGGAAAATGTTTTCCAGTTTAAAAGAGTGGAAAACACTTTCCATGAAGGATCCAAAATCAGAATCGGAAGAAAAATGCTTTCCCTTCAAATAATAGAATGTAGATCATGAAAATGGATGGCCAAGTGCTAGAAATTTCTTGTAAGGGGTAAAATGTCAAATTTTAAAGACTGGATATTCTTCTCAAGGGTCCATGTACAGTTATTTTGATGTTTCAACTCTGAGTTAATCACAACACAACAAGCTATCATAGACGATATCGGAGTGAGACAACACGAAATCAGAACAAATAACAGTGGAGTGCGGTGTATAGTCATGTCCATCACAGCATGCCCACCTAGACAATATTAGGCGCCCCCGAACAAAAGAAAACAGAGTAGGATAATATATCCTCCAAAAAAGGAAGTGTCAGTTCAGAAGTGTTTGCCAATCCCACTGAATATTTACTAAAGTGGTGCTCTAAACACCGAAATATCTTAGTCTAAAGGCCAGAAAAAACCCTATCCACAGCAATTATCCAGACATTAATACAACCTTAAAAATTCCACTCTATCAATAGAAACAGAAGCAAAAAACGCACATCTCCAAAGATATTACAATCATTTCATCTCCCAACCTTTGTCAAGGCAAATCAACAGTTGTGTTTCATCCTTTTATTCTTCTTTCCACTTGTACTATATACTTATCCTAAAAACTTGTACTTCTAACATTATCACTCAGTTCAAATCAATAGTAACTGCAAATTTCTCCTAATATAAGAGAATAACATCTTTGTCAATGGAGAACCTCTATCTCTTGAAAGTTCACTACTCTATCTCTTGAAAGTTCACTAACATGCAATTTATTTATTTTTACTTATATATGAAGAACACCATCGCAAAACATAGAAGGTCACAGTCAGCACTTATGGATGTGTCCACTTGAGCATAGACAAATAGGATACCAGGATGTTGGTTCTTCCAACTTAAACACAGAATACTGATTTCAGATGATCCACATAGCATATAAGGAATGTCAATACAAATAAAGCTGAAAAATTCCAATAGTCTTGTATCTTAATGATGCTAAACTCTAGCCTTGCAATTTTCTGTGGCCCCATTCATTGTTATATAATCTACTTTTTAAAGGCAAAGTAGACCACCATGGAGATTATTTGTTCATGGAATGCCCAAACATAACCAACATAATCATATTTGTCACTCTTTTAAAATGAAGTCATAGGAGTAGCCTACCCAACTACAGAAGATAGTAAAAAAAATGACACTCAATTCATCAAATACCCCCCCCCCCCCAAAATAACCAATGATATCGTGTACTCACCTGTGTCAGTTCTTCACGGCGCTTGAGTGGCATTCTTTGTCCATGGCGTAAAAGAGCCATAGCAGCTGTGCGCAAATGTAATGGAGATACCCCTGTCTCCTCAACATTCATTACTGATGAAGATGACTCACTTATAACTGGAATTTCTTTAGAATCAACTACTTTACGAACGAAAAGTGGAATTCCAAATTCTTTAGCAACCTGTTTTTTGTACTTTTCAGCAGCAGCATGAGCAAGTTCATGGCAGTCCACACAAAGGAGGACAATATCATGAGAACGATGACTTTTCAAATGCTCAGGGAAGTGCATTCTATAACAAGAGGGGATTATTCGATAGCGCAAGTAATGACTTCCTTCACCACAGCCAACACATATATTTTTCTTACTTTGGATATAAAAATCATTCCCTTCATCCTCCGGACGACCTTTTGGTTCAAAAAGAAGCATTATGGCAAGAGCATCATCATCAACAAGTTTTGCCAGATCTCGACGGAGATACCTACAAGACAATAACATAATCCTATTATGTGCAACACATTTTGTAACTGGACAAAAGATGAAAAGAAAATAAGTTGACTGACCATTCAAGCTTTCTCCGATCACAATAACAAAGCAACCGCCCATCATTTGCATAGATCCTACAGTTATGATACACTGGAGATTTACAGGAGAACTTTTGAACAAATAGTTCTCTTGAAGCCTTCCGAGCAACTTGCTTTGAATTTATAACCGGACTCTGTTTGGAAACTAATCTATTTTTCATTATTAGATCACAGTTAATCAGTAATGCATAGTTATAAACAGACAATGGACAACTCCCATTCGGACCCAGGCAATTTTGAAGAATTTGAAGGAGAACTTCATCAGCGTTGCTTTTTTGTCCTTGATCAAGTAATAGAGATCATCCAAATGACTGCAAACAACAGGGGATGGAGATGGGAGAGAAGAATTTAAATTCAGATTTTCCACATTCAAATCAGCTTCTGCTATGGTGTCAAATATTTCTTCAGGAGTTGTGGGAACTTTGACTGCAAGAGAGACAATAGCCTGATCTGATAATACATATCTCAAGCTCTCATCATGAACACGAGCCTGAAAGGAAGTCCGAACACACAGCAAGATTAAACAATGAAAAATTCACTATGCAACATGACTTCACTATGACAAAGAATACAATGGGTGCAGAAACAAATAATTAACTGAAAAATGGGAAGGGAAATAAATGACATGCTTCGTCAAAAGAAACTCGTGAAATTAGCACATCTAACACAAGGAATAACATGTAAGAGGACAAAATGAATTGGAACCATTAGTAATAAAAAAACATCAAATTCGCATTGCTGTTCTTTGATGAGCAAAAGATAAAGGTAAGTGTGATGAAGCATTGACACCAATAATTTGATAAGTCAAATCATTATTACTATCATCAGTATTAGACAAATGTAATTCAGAAAGAAGGTAGACTAAGGCAGGGAAAGTGGCAAAAGGGAAGGTGGTAAAGAGCCAAGGAGTCTGCTAGTCATTAGTCCAGTTCGCAATCAGAGCTGACAAGTACTTTCCTGTCTTGATCTCAACATAATCCAGTAACATGTAGTTTAGATCATTATATTAATGCTGATACAATCTGAGACATGTAAAATGCTACTATCTTGTTCAGGCCTAAAATATAAACCATTGAACTTGGCACTGATAGCAATAGGCCAAGGAAAATTACTTATGAGAGGTCCACACTAGCAATTATGATCCTCGACATGAGTTTTGCATCCTTTCAACCTGCATGGTACTTCCATGAGCAAAAGCATGTCAAACTGTGACAAATATTCTATTTGGCAATACTTGTATGTTATAACATGAAAAATGACAGAAAGATTTTATTTTCCTCAATCAGATTGTCAGTGAAGATCAACAGAAGCCAACAAATTCAGAAGGTGCTTTGTTCTTGCAGTTACAGTTTCTACGGACAGTTAAATGGTATACCACAGGTTCTACATACATATCTATAGGTGATTTCTTCACACAGGTTGATTATTGATGAAAGGGAAATTCATTTTCTCAATTGAATAACTACAAATGTGTGATTGCCTATCACTAAAATTAGGTTCAGATTATAATATGCAATAAAGGTGGTACATTATTTTTATCCTTAATATCAAGTACAGGATAAAGGTTTTTGATTTTTGTTTTTTCAAAATACAATGAAGTTCCCTCGGGAATAAAATTTCTGAAAATGTTACAAGTTACAACTAACCATTAGATCCCTCCATGTGCAAAAACATCTCACAAGATCCTGAAAATAAGTGGTTTTTAACATTAGTAACAATGTGAAGGGTCATTCATAATGGCTTATGCTAATAAACATATGTAAAGTAGAGCACCTGTGTCTCATATGAAATTGATGACCCTCTTTGACCATTCAAATGACGGGAAAAAATTGATGATGCAGCAGACTCACCAGGAAAGGCTTCAACCTCTTTAGCATAGAGTTGAAGACAAATCATGTTTGAACGACGTCTAGCCTCCAGAACAAAATCGAATTTTTCATTGGGACAGTTTGAGTTATCTGATACATTGATATATTTAGCAACTTGATGCTACAAGAAACAGCTGATGCATGATTTAAATGGTCTGTGACTTGAAAATATATTTAACCATGAACAATTCCCTAACATGTGTATGCTGGTTCCAACTTTAATTAGTTTTTCTCTGCTAATGTGTCCCCTAAAAATTTGAAGGACAAAAATTTCCAACTTCACTAGACATAGTAAATTTCCTCCTTCCCTAATGTGGCACATATCTACATAGTTTTTTAAACTTATTTTAGTATACCTAATGCACACACGATGTACACTCCAAGGTGAGAGAATTAACATCATAGAGCTAGCAAAGTACTGCAGGTACTTGTGACAAATTTTCCCAATGACATGTGGGAATTTGATTTTTGTACGTGAAGCTGATTTGTAACAAAGCCCATCTTCCTAAATTAACACTGAAAAAGGCCAGTAGGGTCGTAATCCATGTTCTATTCAGGGGCAATTGCATTATAAACCCTCCCACTCAATTGACATAGAAGTTCATATCCAGCTCCAAAGTTGAAGCAAAAACCTGGTGTTATATGATAAAAAACAAGACAATAGAAAAACAAATTGTGAGAAAGAGAGAATTAGAAACACTGTTAAGTTCAAAAAAGATTCAAGCTAAATAGAGAGTTAATTGTGTGTGCGGGCATGTTAGGTGTATTGCAAATATGTATACAACAGCTTAAATTATACCACATTAGGTAGGTAGGAAATTTTTGTCCGATTATGAATGTCAAAAGTAAGCCTTTGTGTGAATATTCCTGGTAGATGCCGACCCTACCCCTCTTTCCCCACCTGTAACAGACCTGGTGACTGGCATTTGCTGTTTTGGATATTGATTATTTCTACAGTTCATATGAAGCCCTTCCATTTTGCTTTAATAACTACATCGATAGAAACTAAATGTATGATGATAGGTGATCACAATTAAATGCATACCTCTGTCCTGTAGTTTGAGCTCAGCTATTAAACAACCTGCAATATACAGTAGATAGTGTGCATCTGTTTGAGCATATTCTAGCATTTCTGCTGATAGTGGGCGTTGCCTCCAATCTTCACGCTACATTTTAGTAGACAATCACTAATCATATATGCTTTGATATAAGCAATGATATAAATTAGAGTTGGAACTACTGAACATGCATTTTCCATGCTACACAGAAGTATTCAAACAAGGAAAAGGTAACTCAATTCCCTTAAGCGAACCAAAAAGCCTCATCAAAAGCAGGAAACTGCATAAATTACTAACAGTCCCAAACCCACACCTGTAGCAATTTGTTTGTGGCTACACCACAATAAGTTTCAAGCAAGTATGCTAAAGATTTCTGAGGTTTTGACAACACTTCGCAAGCCTGCATAAACATGGCAGGAAAACAAATCAAGAAACAAACAAAATTTTACAGAACACGCATTGCCAATAACCAATCACGATAAACACCAACACTGACCTTCGCAGTATCAAACAAATTAACAACATATATATGGAAGTCTCTCTGCAGCCAGAGAACATCGTTATCTGCCCCGTGAAACACCTAGGTCACCAACAATAATTACATAAAACATCAATCCCATTAATCACTTGATAATTAGAAATAATTACAATCAATTTACCTTACAAATAGTTGGATCAGCGAAAACAGGGGCAAGAACACCCATTACATCATGTAATGCAATCGTATCCACCAAATAATCTTCGTTTCGAGTAGATATCTGAAATGTTTTTAAGCATATCATTAAAATGTTATAACAAAATGAAATTTTTATTAAGTAATTAATTAATTAACCTGAATTAGAGCAGTGAAACCGAGAAAAGAGCGGAGGCTATGCTGCTCCGTATCGACAGCAAAAACCTTGTGTTTGCTCAATGTATGAGCTAAGTCTTTCAATTGAGTTTCCGTCTCGATCCAAACATAAGAGAAAAATTCACTCATTTTCTGATGATCACTATAACAGTCTTCGAACGACTCAGGATTTTCTATCAAAGCTTTAATCTCCGCTTCATATGGATGCAAATTCGATGAGCTCGCTGCTTCGACAATGCAAAAAAGTAGAAAAAATTAAAATAATTTTTTTCAAAAAAAAAAAGACAGAAGGAAAGGGCGGTTGCCTAATAACACCTACCATGGAGATTTAAGTGCTTGAATTGAGAGAAGGAGTTATCAAGCAAGACGCGTTTGAAAGAAAGCTGTGGTTTCTGATGGGATTGTAAGTAGCACGATGAGCTTTGTTTTTGCTGCTGCTTTCGTCGTCTCCGGCGGTAATGCTTGGAGGAGGAGGTTACTAGGAAAATAACAGAAGAGAGTGCTGCTAGAGAAGCGATGGTCAATGCTGCGATTTTTAATTTGTCCTTGTATTCCATCCTCCTTTTCTGCGTCTTCTGCTGCTTCGTGAGCGAGCGCTGTTGGAGAGTGGAAATGGAGTTAAAGGTGGTTTTTCTGGCGGCTTCGGTTGGGGTTTGATTGGTTATTGGGCTTATGTTTTAAGGCCTTTTAAAGATTGTTTATGCTCAGGCCCACATGATGCAAATATCAGATCCAATCAAAGAAGTCACCGGAAATTGAGCTGTCAAATGGATCCAAAGTTATCCAAGTCCATTTTTATTATTAAAAAACTTATTTTTTTTATTAAAATGGCGAGCCAGTTGGTTTAATCATGTCACTATAATGTTTGTAAACGCGATGTAAGTTTTATTTTTAAAAAATTTAAATTTTTATATATATAAAATTAATATTTTTATATATTTTGGATCATTTTGATGTATTAATTTTAAAAATAATTTTTAAAAAATAAAAAACATTATTTTAATGCATTTCGGCACGAAAAGTTTATTGAAAAACAACTACAACCACACTCTCAAACAGACCCAGTTAAATCATTAATTTTAACGAGTTAATATATTATCTAATTCAACCTCTAGTCAAACCATTAAGTTAACTACTATGATTTTTTTATGTTTTTTAAGGAATTAAATTCGATTGTAATTTAATTATTGTAGTTTAATTAATCACTCCTTTTGGGTTTCATAAACTATATATTTATCTTTCGAGCCCTGTGGTTGCTCATATGATGGCCACTGGAGACTTATATGGCCGTTAACTTCAGGGCCCGTGGGATTAGTCGAGGTGCGCGCAAACTGGCCCCGACACCCACGTTAAACAAAAAAAAAAACAAAAAAAAAACTATATATTTATCTGCGTCCATCAATTTATCTGCATTGCTTGTATGTGTTAGCTCTAATGATTTATTTATTTTCGTGTATTTTGATGTAAACAGCCTGTGAGAATCTTCGTCGATGCTGTATGGGTCTCAAAATTAGTTTAAGAAAGGTTACTGAGAAATATTATGGATGTTTTGCTTGAACCATTGCCGCCTTCTAGAGTTGATTTTCGAGCTAAAGTAGTAATGGCAAGAGCATAGCCAAAGCCTGAGATGTGTCTAGTGTAGGAAATTTAAGAGAATAATTTCGTTTATTTTTTTATTGCAAGTGCATTATTTGCCTTGCCCTTGTTTGATTTTATATTGATTTTATAAGGTCAATTCAATTTTTAATTTATTTATTAAAAAAAAATTATTTCAGTATTTTTCTATTAATTAGATTCAAGCTAAACTTGATAGATAAGTTGTCGGATTAATAGGCTATACCGAGTTTTATAATATCTTAGCATAGATTATTGATTTTGCAAATCTAAGGATTGTCTATTGAAAAGTAGCATAAACAAAATTCACCTTTCGAAAAATCAAATTTAAAAAAAGAGCTAACCTTGAGGGGTATAGTTCAACTAGTTAGATTTTAGGTTTGCTTCCTAGATATCATCAGTTTGAATCTTACAAATCTCAGGGCCACTAGAAACTTATATTATCGTTAATTTCAGAGTCTGTAGGATTAGTCGAGTTACATGCAAACTAGCTCAGACATCCATGTTAATAAAAAAAAACAATTCAAGAAAAGGGCCACATGAAATGGGAGTCAAGTTGTTCTCAAGCCCGAATTGTCACAATTCCAGTCTCCATTAATCTGGGGAGCACGAAAAGCAGTGTGCCTCCACAGAGTGCTCGGAGGCATTGTGTCCCATTGAGCGTCCACGCCACACCTTAAAGCTGGAGCCTAGGTTCACAGAATGGCAAACACCACACCATAAAGCTGGAGCCTGGGTTCACAGAATGGCAAACACCACATGCTACATGTGGTCATGGCCAGTGTGGGGTGCGAACTGCTAAGGGCTGCCTGAGTTGGTCACCAAAGTTGGCATTTATGAAGGCCCAGTAAGATGGACCCTGAGACATAATGACTTTGATGGGTCTGCTAGATAATGGAAATTTGAAAGGAACGAGAGTGCGTTTGCTGGCATTCATCTTCTCTGTGAGAGGTTTTTAAAAATATAGTAATGATTATTTTAAAATTATTTTTTATTTAAAAATATATTAAAATAATATTTTTTTTATTTTTAAAATATTTTTATATTAGCACATCAAAACAATCTGAAAAATATATAAAAAATTAAATTTAAATAAAAAAATTAAAATTTCATGAAACATGATTTACAATGCATTCCTAAATGATTCATTTTCTAGTTAAATTTTAGAATCTCGAAACCATCTCAGGAATAGCTTTTATTGCTTTCTCTTCGTCTGAGTGTTTTTACTATAAGTGTTTTTTATATAAAAAATTATTTTTGATATTTTTAAATTATTTTAATGTGTTGATGTAAGAAATAATTTTTAAAAAATAATGAAAATATTATTTTAATATATTTTAAGTAAATAATAATTTAAAAAATATATAGAGCTTCTATGAAAGTGCTAAATGTTGTTTAGAAAACCAAGATTCATCAACAGTATTCTGTTCTATATCAATTTTTATATTAATAAAATTACTGTCTTTCTAAATAATTATTTATTATTTCTTTTCAAAAATCATTTCTAATGCCTTAAAAACAAACTTTTACGTCCTTAATATTATCTTTGTAAATTGTAATGATTATCAACCCCTCTTTTTTAACCTCACGTCGAACATTACCTAAAAAAGATAAGGAAAAAGTGGTGAAGTCTTGTGTTCAGGTTGGATCTGCCCATCCATATTATAAATGAAAAATAAAATATTTTTAATATATTTTTTTAAAAAATAAAGTTTAAATTGTTAACTGCAATGATATCATGCACGATTATGAAAACTCCAAGACAACAACCAGAAAGTTTTTTTATTTGTCCTTGTCAAGCGTTTTATCAAATGAACTCCTAAAACGACAACCACATTTGACCGACTTTATATAGCTAGCTAGGGAAAAAGGAAATTAACAAGGGACGCCTGCTATTATCAAGCAGATTTCTACCTCTACAGTAGGTTCATTGTTTGTGCAGTTCAGCCTTTCTGGGTAATTGTTAGCAGTATAAACTATAGTCATAATTTAGTGTTATTGACATTTCGATTTTCACTCTTAATTAATTAAAATCCCATCGTTACAAGACTTGGTTTAAGATTGGAATTATGTTAGAGAATAATATAAATCATATTTTGAGACCTCACTTAAAGCTTAAACTTTTTGGTTGAGATGGTTTTTTAACATGATATCAGAGTCTTGATAATCAAGCGGTCACAAGTTCGAATCTCACCATCCCCCTTTATTTGATAAAAATTAAGTACAAGGTAATCTGGGCTTGTGCAAGTTTCAAGCTCAAAAGACCCTCACTTGAGGGGGGTGTTAAAGAATAATATAAATCATATTCTAGAACCTCACCGAAAGCTTAAGCTATTGCGTTGAATTGGTTATTTGACATGGTATCAGAGTCTTGATGACCAAGCGGTCACAAGTTCGAATCTCACCATCCTCATTTATTTGATAAAAATTAAGCACAAGGTAATCTGAGTTTGTGCAAGTTTTAAGCCCAAAGGACTTTCACTTGAGGGGGTGTGTTAGAGAATAATATAAATCATATCTTGGAACCTCACCTAAAACTTAAACTTTTAGGTTGAAATGGTTCAGATTATGGATTGGGCATGTTAATTCATTAATTAACAAATTAACTTATATTTATTAATTTCTTTAATGAAATGACACTGTTTAAAATAAAAAATTATAAAATTATTAATTGAGTTTTTCCTGGATTACGAGTAATTTAGTGGATTAGATTAGATTAACCAAGTAAATTCTCTAAATAATTTAAAAGTAAACTCAACTTAGATGAAGTCCCGAATCAATATTTCACCCGATTATCCTGCTAAGTCGTTTAGATTTGATAATTATGAAAAATTCTCAAGCTAAGATTACCCATAGAAAATTTTCAATAGTGTTTGATAGGGGTGAGGAGGAAGGTCAAATATGAGGATACAATAAAGAACCCTCATATTGTCTATCTCCTACGCTGAATCCGACTCACACATAGAAATTCTCTGCGCCCATATACATATTTTTCCACGTAGAGCAACATCTCTTTTCTAAGCCAATTGCACAACACTAGCATCCTGCCTAGCATACTAGCCTATCTCCTACGCTTAATCCGACAATGACTAGCCAACATCTCCACCAATAAAATAGTAAAGTATCATTGCAAATGGCATCACCAATATCTCTATTAATGATGACACAATAATACTTAAGGTGTGTTTAAAAATACAATATAAATTGTGTTTTTTAAAATTTTTAATTTTTTTTGTTTAAAATAAATTTTTATATATTTTTTTTAATGTTAAAAATAATTTTTAAAAATAAAAACATTTTATTTAATATATTTTTAAATAAAAAATACTTTGAATTACCTCTATTATCATAATCCCCACACATCTTAGTCGCTAAGAAAGAATAAAAGTGATTCGTAACCATACAAGTTACAAAATACAAATCTTAAACTTTGGGCTTGTTTGAAATTATAGTTGCGGTTGTTTTTTAAAATGTTTTTCATGCTAAAATATATTAAAAATTATTTTTAAAATCATCAAGATTCAAAACATACAAAAAAAAAAAATTATTTTTAATAAAAAAATTGATCGAAACACTTCTACCCACACATTCCTCCTATATTTCCTAACCTAAAAATCAGAGTGTGTCCCTTTTTTGAACACGAGACTTGTTTTTGTATGGAATCTTGTGGGTCCACAGTGAAGCCTAGTAATTCCATTAGTGAAGACGTAGCTATGAAAATCCAAATTTTTGGCTCAAGTTTTTCACAATTTCATCACCACCAATGTTTGAACTCCCCCACTGTAATTATTAACTCAACTCAGACTAAATTAGTCAACCCAGTAACTTTTTTAATTCAAAAACTTTGTTGAAGTCAAGTTTTATATTAAATTATATAAAAATTGATACGGTAAAATCTAATAATTTATTAACTTAAAGACTTGATTCAAGTTAAGTTTGAAGTTAAATTATATAAGAATTGACTTAATTAAATTTTGTTGACGTAGTAGGTCCATCAATAACATAACTCGATTGACTTAGTTGAAAGTCAAAACCTGATTTTATTTTATTTTTATAAAAAAATTAATTTTTTTAATTTTTTTTAAATCCTAAATATTGTTATTTAAAATTAATCCAAATCAATTTAAATTGATTGACCCAACATGTAACCCAAGAATCATGGAAAAGCTAGATTTTATAAATATGACCATAAGACAGCATCTAAACGCTGAGTATCATCAAAAGTTTGTTTAGTATTTCACTCTTCCTTTCTTTAATGTTGTTTAATAACTTTAAAAATATCTTCTCTCGTTATTCGCTCCATTTAAGCCAGCCAATGCGGGAGAGACAAATCTTAATTAAGGTAAAATCCAATAATACATGTTTCCAATAAATTAAAAATAAAACAAACCCAAAATTTCACGTGAATGCCAACAAGATATTCGAATCCACTCGAGGTTTGAATCTCTGTACAAAAAGAAAGAAGGAAAACACATGACTCTCTTATCATCCAAACAAGACTTATGATATATATATATATATATATATATATATATATATATATATATATATATATATATATATATATATATATCTTAATTAAGGAGATGAAGAAATTGCCGTCTTGCAAACAAAAGCGGTGTCCAGTCCACGGATATATAATGGGTGCCAGGAGGACGGATGGCTTTTTAGTTGAAGAAGTAACATCGTTTTATTGCATGCTAACCAAATCATGGCACGTGTCAGGCTTAGCTTGTGAAGTGGGCCCTTTTACATGTAGATTCTTACAGGCTTCACGTGAGCGAAAGTGCAGTATGTCACATGATTGATGGACAGGGTAAGGTTGCCTTCCCAACAAGAACTCACCACCTGTCAAGCTGCTAGATCCAATCACGTGTACTTGATTATGCTTTTTGCTAATTTTCTTTTGCTTTTTGCACTTTCTAATTGTAGACACTTCTGCAGCTCTCCTCTCGGATTAAAATCTTGTTTTATTTTTTAATTTTTTTATTTAAAAAATAATTAATTTACCTGAGTTGATCTTTCTGTCCCATGATAAAGCTCGAATCACAAGAGAAGAAAGATTTTAATAACTTTGCTCCTGCTTAGATTCTTGCAAATTATGATGGCAATAATCTGGACGTGGTTTTCTTTTGCTTGCATTAAAAAAATATTGTCAATATTATTATTCATAGTAGATGGAATGTTGGACTGAACATATGTTGTGTTTCAAATTGGAGCTCGTGCATGTTTGGTAAAATAAAACAGGATTTACTGTTTATGGGCTTTATTATTTACTGTGTTTGCAATGCAGGGTAAAAAGAAACAGCTTGGGCTGCTTTTGTTGCAAACTGTGTTACAGTAGAGTAACCAGAGGCACGCCTTGCAGAATAGCAGAAACAAAGGAAAAGGAAGTTAACCAGCTCTTCCCCTTTCCCTTCCTCTTTTCCTTCTTCTACACTTCCATGTTTTCATTTTTCTGCTATGTGAACAATGGAGACTCCACTGTTAACATTGAAGAACAATGGAGAACAACTCCCTCACCACCACCCAGGGCTGCCGCCTCTTTTCCTTTTCCTTCTCCTTCTCCTTCTTTTTTTTACACTTCTCCATGTCTCCACTATTTTGCTACGTGAATAGTAGAGATTGAATTAATTCACTCTCCACTGTTTACGTGAACAATGGAGAGCAGCTTCATTGTTAATGGGCCGGACCGGGTCCAGCCCAAACCTAAATGCATTGAACTGGTGTGACCCAGTAAATTTAAAAAAATTCAAAAAAATTTCTCAGATATTGTGTTTTATTTGAAAAACTAATGTTTAACATGATTCAATTGCACTACATAATTATATTTGAAGAAGATCATATGATGACGTAGCATTTGCAGAATTTGATCACAATCCCAATTTTGTTCCTGATGATATTTTACCTGATGTTGTTGCATGCTCAGGAAACCATGAAAACTATAGTCCTTATTGGATAGATTTCATACGTGATGAAATTATACATAGTTTAATGCAACAATAAAAAATACTTTATATAAAGTATTATTTATTTCATGATGTAATAATAGTAGTTAAATTGATATATAACCTCAATTTGAAAAATATTCTTTAACCAAATATATTAAACTATTTTTTGTTCAACCTCAATTTCAACCCAGTTTTAACCAAACATATATTTTTCCAAACCAACTCAAATAAAAATACCTTTTGTAAAATAATTTTTTTAAACCACAATCACAATAGCTACTACAATATCAAACCCTAATGTCCCTTCAATTGCTTTAATTTGCTGTCATGGTTGATATTTCAATGAAATTAGTAACTAAAATTAAAAAAAAATTGAAAATAAGCGTTCAACCCATAATATTACGATTGCAAGTTGATTAATTCACGAATTTGACAATTGCCACATTGTAAAGAAGTAAACTAGCTGCTAATTTTATGGCTGAATAGAGCAATATTCTCAGTCATGCGACCCAAAGTCTTTTGCTAGGAAATTCAAGCTGTCCTAGCCCTCGGCTCCTAGATGGTGTGTGTGTGTGTGACCATCAAGTATTATAGGAAAACTTATTTCTAGAGACTCGAAAAGATTGTTTATCACCAAGGATATAGCCGAATTCAATCATGAAACTAGATGGTTTATATTAATATATATATATATATATATTTAAAAATATATTAAAATAATATTATTTTTTATTTTAAACAAAAAATAAATTTTAAAATTTTTAGAAAAATATTTGGGATGTAATTTCAAATGGCTTAAAAACTACTTAGGCAACCCACCACAAACATTTGTAGATGAATCAATTTCAACAAAGCAAACGATTTGATCTCTCTCGTTTAGCATGAAATTCTCTTAAATTAAATTTATAAAAGTAACGGTGCACTGAGCAAGAAAAATGAATGCATCTAAAGCGAAGTATGAGAGGAAAAGTAGATAATGCGAATAAAATGCAAAACGATAGAAAAGTTAAAATTCTGTTTTTTCTATTATTTTTTAAAATATTTTTTATTTAAAAATATATTAAAATAATATATTTTTTTATCTTTTTAAATTATTTTTTCATCAGTATATCAAAATAATCTTAAAACAATAAAAAAATTAATTTGAAAAAAATAAAATAAAAATATTTTTAAAATATAAAAATAAACTCTCTCTAATGAATAAAAAATCAAATATAATATAAAATTAGATGTGTGAGAGAGTATGAGTTGAGAAGAAGTTTTGATTAGCAATATGTCACCCTCTTGTTGTATTTCAAAAGCATATTTAAAAAAATTAATTTTTTTTAAAATTATTTTATATATTAATATCAAAAATAATTTTTAAAAATAAAAAATATTATTTTAATATTTTTAAATAAAAATATTTTAAAAATTAATCACCACAACACTATCATCATGGTCGTTAAAAAGTGATTCTAAGTATTAAAATTTCAAAAGCCTGCCTGCCGCCCTCACAATGCTTTCTTGACGGCTCAATTATTAACTTAGAGACTTCGAAGAAGAGTAACTCTCGCTTTTATAGGTGACATTATTACTTCGGCTGCGCTCTAATCTGGTTTAGATTATTATTAATATTAATTAAATCACCCATGCTATCTGCAGACTCACTTTTACCTTTTATAAAAAAATTAAGAGTAGAATCCAAGTTTATTTGGATTCTATCAAATTAGCTCCCAAGCATATTTAGATTCTATTACGATATAAATATCTAAGGTTATTCTGCCCAACCTTACCCAAGTTTAGTTTTAAATTAGTCTTGGATCAGGCCGGGTATGATTCAAGGTTATTTGTACAGTAGATATGGTAGGATTCAAGTTTATTTTTGAAACTTATAACTAATAATTTGTATATAATTTGTAAATGAAAATAAATGTAAAATTAAATATAATTTAATAAAATTATTATTACAATACATTTGGCAAATTTAGTAAACGATATAACATTTTCTTTCATCAATTCAATATTTTATTAATAATATTAATTACATACAAAACATAATATTTTTAGTATTAATATTATTAATTATTATAAAAATAAAATTATTTATAACTCCAAAAATAATAATATTTTTGAGATTAATACTATTAATTATACTAAAAAAATATTAAGAAAAAATATCATAATAATTTTAATATTAATTATACAAAAAAAATAATATTAAGAGAACAAATAATAATATTTTTTAGATCAACACTATTAATTAGACTAAAAAAATAATAATATTTTTAACACCAATACTATCAATTATATCAAAAACAAATATTAAGAAAAATATAATAATTCTTTTAATATTAATTATACTAAAAAATAATATCAACAAAACAAACAATACTATTTTTACTATTAATACTCTAAAAATTAATTATACTAAAAAAAGAATATTAAGAAAACTAATAATAATATTTTTAATACTAATACTTGTAATTATACTAAAAGTGTAGGCAGCCCAAGCACCACGTGGCGCCTGCACCCAAGAGGAAGCAGACCAAGCACCAGGTGGCGTTGTGCTGTTAGCCTGGGTTGGTGTAGACAAAGCGCCACGTGATGCTTGGTTTGCCCGCAACTAGGACCCAATGCTATTTTGGGTCCTACTCTGCCAGGCCCAAAGCTAGCCATGGGTCATGCCTGGTAGAACCCAGCCAAAGTGTCACTTGGCGCTTGGACTACAACGTAGAGGAAGCATGCCAAGCGAGCACTTGGGTTGTCTGCCCTAAGGAGGGAACCCAAGCGCCACGTGTCCCAACATAGTGTTTTTCATAGTAATAGTAGTTTTTTAAAATTTATCAATGATGATAATAATATTTATACTTTTATAAATTTTAATAAAAATAATAATATTTATAATACAAATAATAATATTTTTAGTAGCAATAATATGAATTATTATAAAAATAATATTATTTATAACACCAAATATAATAATATTTTAGAGATTAATACTATTAATTATACTAAAAAACAATATTAATAGAACAAATAATAAAAGTTTTGAAATCAATACTATTAATTAAACTAAATAATAATAATTTTTTAATACAATACTATTAATTATATGAAAAATATATAAGAAATATAATAATACTTTAGTATTAATATACTAAAAAAATAATATTAACAAAACAAACAATAATATGTTACCATTAATACTCTAAACATTAATTAAACTAAAAAAAATATTTTAATACAATTATACTCAAAAGTATTGGCAGCTCAAGTGCCACGTGATGCTTGGCCTGCACCCAAGAGAAAAATCAAGCGTCACGCGCGTTTGGGTGCCTGCCCGTGGGTGTGGCAGCCAAAGCACCACGTGCGCTCTTGGTCTGCCCTAGCGCCCAAGACCGAGCAGACCAAGTGTCAGGTGGCGACGCGCCTGGCGCCCTGGTCTGCTCCCAACCCAAGGCTGGGCAGACCGAGTGTAAGGGGGCTTGCCTCCAAACTGCGCCCCTGCCCTTCAACCACATACCCCTGCCAAACAGTGCAGTCTAAATGAAGCTCTCACAATGCATCAACAGTGCAGCACATGCAATCACAATGAATTCACTCGCAATGAACAGTATTCCGCGCTACAGTGAAACATTGATCATTTTAGTTATAGTTAATTTTCTGAAATTTAAATAAATATTTAGAGTATAAAAAATTATTTTTTATAGTATCATTAAATCTAATTAAGTAGTTTGATTTTGAAATTTATCACTTGATTTCTTGTCTAATTCGTGTTTTAAATTAAATCGCGTGGGAATTGACCTAAAAAATCATTTAATTTAACAGATTAAAAGATAAACTTAGATAACCAGTAAAAACAAGACATAACTTTAAAAAAAATTTAAGACAACAATTTTTTTTTTATATTGAGACGATGTCAGATTGGATTAACCTAGTCACTTTGCAACATGGGTCATAGACTTCAATGAGTTTAATAACTTTATTGTTTTTTAAATTATTTTATTTAATTTATGATAAAATCATATGCTTGCAAAATCAAGCATCAACCCTAAAAAAAAACATTTATTTGAGATCGTGATAACCATATAGAAAGTAGAAAAAATAAACCACGAATTCCATTTTCCAACCAGTCTAATATCGAAGAAGAGTGAAAAAAAAACAATTAGAAAAATTAAAGGACCAAAAACTTAAACAAAAACATATCAGGTTTGATGGGTAAACTCGTACATCAAGTAACTTGGGTCCACTTGTCAAACCCGCAAATCGGGTAATGGACTTCACTAGAATTAATAACTTATTTTTTTTTAAACTATTGTTTATTTAATTGTATGATAATAAAAATAGACGATCGTAAAATCAAGCGTCAAATCAATACTGATATTTTTTTAAGACTATGATAACCTCATAAAAAGAAAAACAAAACAAATTATGAAACTCAATTATGAATCAGCCTAACATCGAATGATAAAATAAATTAAAAAAGATTTTTTTTTAAGAGAGAAAAGTTAAATTCGCCAACCTTTCAATAAGCCTATGAACTTTCTAAAATTTAATAACATTTTTTTTTCAAAACTATTTTTTTAACTATATGATAAAAAAAATAAATAGATGATCACATAATCAAGTTCAATTAGAAAAAAAAGGGCACCCTACTAAACCCGTGAATAAGGACAACCAAGGTTAACTCGCCAAACTCGCAAACCGAGTCATTGACTTCACACAGTTTAATAACCTACTTTTTTCAAAATTATTTTTTTATTTAACTAAGCTTTTTCGAAAATAGACCATACCGCAATGTTGGAATATTTTTCTGATACCAACCCCATACTAGGATTGTTTTTACCGCGATAACCATATAAAAGACATTAAAATAAATTATTAACTTTAAATCCCCATAAACACATTATATAAGAATAAACAAAAAATCAATCACCAAAGAAAAAAAAAAGGGGGTCAAAATGAAAAAAAAAAAACCAACACTTTGGATTACTATTGTAATCCATAGTGTTAATGAGTGTGGGGAAAAAATGTATCAAAATTATCAAAATACTTTTTAAGGGGGGTTAGGAGTGTGGTAGCGATTGCTTTTTGAAATATTTTTTGCTTGGAAATGTATCAAAATAATCATTTTTTTATTTTTTAAAATTATTTTTGACATCAACACATCAAAACGATCTAAAAATATTAAAAAAATAATTTTGAACAAAAATAAATTTGAATTTTTATGGAACACAGTTTCAACCGTATTCTCAAATAATTACTTAGCTTTATACTTAATTAGAAAAAAGCAATACCTCAGTAAACCCATGAACCGAGGCAATCAGGGTTATTTCACCAAACTTGCATACTGGGTTATTGACTCCACAAAGTTTAATAACCTAGTTTTTTTCCAAATCAATTTTTATTTAATTTTTTTTTTAAAAAACAAATCATACTATGATGTTGGGATATTTTAGGATATTTTTTTATACCAATCCGATGCTAGGATATTTTTTTATATCATGATAACCTTATATAAAATAAATTCAAATAAATTATCAACTTTAAATCCCCATAAACACATCATATAAGTACTAAATTAAAAGAAATTCAATAACCAAAGGAAAAAAAGGGGTCAAAATGAAAAAAAAATTGTAGATAACTATTGTAACCTCTTGATTCAGCTTCTTGTTTAACTCGAGTTTTCAATTAGACTATGAAGAAGCTAACCCAACGTGAATTAGTCAATTTTAAGGATCCAAAAACATTATGGATAACCAATAAAAACATTGTATTGCTTTAAAAAAAATTTCAAGTGGCAACTTTTTAAAAAAATATTGAGACTAAACGAGATTGGATTGACTCCAATCACTCAGCAACTCATGTCATGAACTTCACTGAAATTTAATAATTTTGTTTTTTAATAGACTATTTTTATTTAATTATATATAAAAAATAGATGCTCGAAAAATCAAGCATTAACCCTAAAATAGAATTGATGTTTATTTGAGATTGTGATAACCCTATAGAAAGAAAAAAAAAAAGTAAATCATGAAGTCTATTTCTCAGCTAATCCAATATTGAAAGATGAAATAAAAAAAAAATCAATTAAAAAAATTAAAGGACCAAAAAAATCAGTTTGGTGGATATACTCGTCAAATTCATGATTCGAGTAACCCAAGTCACACATTAAACCCATAAACTAGGTCACGAAATCCAATGAGATTAATAACTCTGTTAAAAAAATAGTTTTTATTTAACTATAATAACAAAAATAGATGATTGTAAAATTCAGCATCAATCTAATACCAAGATTTTTTTTGAGACTGTGATACCCTCATAAAAAGTGAAACGAAACAAATTATGAAAGTTAATTTTTAATCAGCTTAATATTAAAGGATTAAATAAAAAATAATTTTTTTTAAAAAATAAACCTGCTAACCCAAGAATCGGGTTAACCCACCAAACCTGCAAATAGTTCCATGGAATCTCTAAAGTTTAATAACATGGTTTTTTTTTCGAAACTAATTTTTTTACTTACATGACAAAAAATATACACAATCATAAAATCAAGTTAAATTAGGTGAAAAAAAAGGTACCTTGCCAAATCCGTGAACTGGGACAACCAGAGTTACCCTGCCAAATTTATAGTTCGGGGCATTGACTCCACAAAGTTTAATAATTTGTTTTTTCCAAAACCATTTTTTATTTAACTAAATGATAAATAAAATAGGTGATACTGTGATGCTGAGATACTTTTTCAATACCAACTTGATGCTGAGATATTTTTCCGATACCATAATAACAATATAAAAGAAAAATAAAATAAAATTATTAACTTTAAATTCTAATAAACATATAATATAAGGATTAAATTAAAAAAGTAAATAACTAAAAAAGACAAAAAGACAAAATAAATAAAAATTACAAAAAACACTATTAACTACAATGTGTTTATGAGTGTTTTTTTTTTTTTTTAACATAATGGCATAGCCACATTAGAACGGGGAGGGGCCATGGCTCCAGTAGGGGCAAGCAATTTTGGTTCGACTCTATTTTCTGTTCGAATTAAACTAGAAATCAATTAATTTTGGTTCGGTTTGTTTTGTAAAAAAATGGCAATGCCTATTTCTTTTTTATTGGGATTTTTGGGCCCTTTTTTCGTATCTTTTTATGGGTTTTTAAAAGCATTTTAATTGATGTAAAAAAAACCTATTTCAAATGCCCGATTTTTTAGTTCCTGAGCTTTTAAATTTTTTTGAAGAGGCCATTCACAATAATGTTGATAATATATTATCAATCTATCAAGTTTTTAATAGTTTTGTCACATGAATAATCACACTAATACAAACAATAACAAAGAAAAAAAAAAATATAGTCTTAAACAAACAAATTGATGCATCAAGCCAACTCAGTTTCATTGTATGTCAGAAACTTAGACAAGGAGATAAAGGGATGGTATGTCACTATTAGAAACAAAAAGAAATTAGTTATCTTGAGGGGTGTAACTCAACTGGTCAGACCTTAAATTTACTTCCTAGAGGTCATCAGTTCGAGTTTTATAAACCTTAGGGTCACTGGAGGCTTACATGGTCGCTAACTTCAAAGCCCGTGGGATTAATCGAGGTGAGTACAAGCTGACCCGAACACTCACGTTAATAAAAAAAAAGAAGAAGAAGGATTAGCTAATGAGGTAAAGAAATATGAGATCTTATAAATAAGAAAAAAAAAGTTCAAAAAGAAGAAGAATAAAGAATAGCAACAACAACCATCATTTGTAATGATAAAAATAAAATAAAATCAGATTTAATCATAATAACCTAAAATATGCATAATTATACACAAATTCAGTCACTTTTAAGTGCAGAACCTTTAGGCAAAGCAAATGAAATTCGACGGCGAATTATAACAACTTACTGATAGTAATGTTACCAACCAGATCATAATGGGTTATTGCTCATTAAAACAATTTTGGAGGCCTCTAAATTAATTAATTGCTCATTAAAACAATTTTGCTCACTTCTAACAATTTTTTTTTCATTCAATTTTTTAATTTAATCAAAACCTTTTATGTTTTCAAATCATAAGAGCACATGTGTTGTCAAATCTGAACACCGTCAGATCATTCACTTGTAGAAATTACTTAACTGTGTCCATTTTAGTTAGTTGCTGGCAACGATTGATGATTACATGTAATGGTCATTAATATAGGCATAATGACATTTACATTACAAGTATTGTATAAAATAAGCTATATTTAATAAGCAATTACATTATTAAGAGTAATCATGTAGAGACATAATTATTAAAAAAAATTATCATAAAAAATAAGCTGTGATTTTTATAAAATATAAGGACCATTTATTTTCAAATAATTACTAATTTTTAATAAAAATAAAACATAGGGACTAAAATAATTTCTTGAAAATTATAGGAACTAAAATGAAAGTTCGTCAAAGCCTCCATTACATTATTAGAAGTTTTTAACCAAATAAATGAAGGTAATAAATCATCCCATTACATTAAATTATATTTTTTTTCATTCTAATATATTTAATTACATTATATTACATTAAATCATACCAAATATACCTTTAGATATCAACAAATATAATTTGTTTATTGACGTATAAAATGAGTATGTGTGTGGTCGGTAAAGATGCAAATGTAGTTTCTAATAAGAGATACGTGGATTTATATATATAATATTCATTTTATACACACACTCACACAATAGATACTTAACCCGCACTTCATCATGGTTAGATATATTTTTTTTCAGTAAAATATTTTATATACAAGTTTTCTTAATGTATTTTTATAGTTAAAAAAAATTCTAAATAAAAAAAAATTATACATACATGTATTCAAATAATTAAAACTATATGTATTAATAAAAAAAATTATAATGATAACTACAAAAACTAGAAAAATTGAGAAACAGGTGTAAATCAAGATATTTAATCTCACAAAACATGATATTTACCTAATTATGTTTACTAAAATTTATTTATTAAAATTGTTTTTTATTCAATAAAAAAAATAAAAGAAATAGACACACACATTATATTGATTGAATAAAATAAAATGGAAAAAAAATATTATACAAGGTTGCATATATTATAAATATTATCTGAAAATAATTTTTTATTTTAAAAAATAAAGTTCATCTATATAAAAAAAATTAAAAAAAATTATAGATAAATTAGAAAAACTTCATAAAAATTAAATGCAAATAACAAAAAAATAATCGCCATTTAAAAGAGGTTCTCTAAACAAAATAAAAGAGAGAAGTGATATTAATCTAAATATAAATAATTTTTTTGAAAAAAAAATCATATAAAGAGGCATTAATTTTAAAAAAAATTAAAACAAAAAAGAAAGGAAAAGTAAAGGCCAAGTGCTACTGGATCTGGCAAGTTAGGCCAGCCTGCCTAGCCTATTTGTTCGGGCTAACACGCGGGCTTGCTTGGCAAACCCACACAACTGAGCCCTTATTTTTTTCATCTAGAGCGGATAAAATGTCGTTCGCCCCAAATATTTTTGAAAAAAAATCAGACGACACGATGTCTGGTTTTGCCTAGTTTCTAGCCATTGTGGTGCCCGGAGAATCAGGGCTTAAGGTTTTTTACTCAAAAACCTGTTTTTCAACCTATTTTGACTCAAAACACCTAGAAAAAACCTTAGGAACCATGATAAACTCATCTATAGCATAAAAAAACCAAAAAATATCCCCAAAACCAACTCAGGCTCAGATATGTTTTGTCACAAATTTTAAAGGTAAAAAAACTCCTAATAAGAACTCCCCTCATTAAATAAAACTATTTGAAATAAATATCGACCATTTTAGTGGTATAAATCGGTATCAATGACATCTTTCTTTTTTTATATTGGAATCCAGCGACCTCTCTTTCCTCTCTCAACTAGAGACTATAATATAACAAAAATAAAATTTTGTACCAAAACTGAGTTGAAAAAATATTAAGATGCCGAAATTGTATAATTTGTATTATTTTAAAAGCATGAGGATCAAAATGTATCTTTCCTGAAATTTCTGACACTCCATCTATATTCGGTGTAAAACAACTAGACCTTGTTCTTCCAATTCTACTATTGACTAAGAAATTAGAAGTGATTGTCCTTCAATTAAGATTAAATCATCTAAAACTAAATTTTAAAAAAATACACAATAGGTTTACAATGTTTTTTTGTGTGTGAATGGTGTCAGGTCTACAGTTGAGATCCTAGATTTTCACATGCAAAGTTTTTATAAAGGCTTCCTAGTACATTATATCAAAGGCAGTTTAGAATACCGAACCTAAAACAATAATTAACTAAAACATTATAAGGTTCGGGTTCTTCATTGTAGCCATAGACTCAATTTATTGGGGATGGTTATAGTGAAATTATTTTTTTCACCCTTGAGTGGAAAAAAAAAAAAACCTTGAGTTTGGGGATGCTTTGATCTTTTCTGTGGCTTACTCGTCGTCATTAAAAAATCATTAAGGAGTATCTAGATCTTCTTTTTTTTATAAATAAAAATACTCGTTTATCTTCAAATTAAATTAACAAACTTAGAGTTATTGACTAATTTTTTTTTATAAGCTTTTAAATAATAAAAATATCTCTTTAACCTCGGGATCAAGAAATTGTTAGGTTATTAGACATTGGTTTTTTTTTTTTGTTTTTACATTATTCATGTACAATAAAAGTACATTTAGGGTATTTTTTTTTATTTTCACACGGGCTCTTTTAATAATTATCAGGGTCATGGGTGAAGTCTTGGCATTTTCATGTTGACTTTATTTTTCAAAAACCTAGGTCACAAGTTTTGCATATCTTTTTTAGAACATAAGTTTTTTTTAAAAAAAAAATTGTTTTATTTGTGTTTTATTTTTCAAGATATTATTCTAATTCATTTATGTTTTTTTTTTTATAAATGAAATTTATTTTTTAAAATAAAAAATATTCTTTTTAAATAATATTTATGATGTGTTCGGTCTTGCGTAACATTTTTTTAGGACGTGAGTTTATTCATCAGTTTGATTTGTATTTATTTTTTAGGTCACGATTTTTTTTTGTGATTTTTTTTATTGATTTAAATAAATAAATTTAGTGAACACATTCGGGTGAATATTTATTTTATGTGATTAAATATTTTGATTTACATACATATCTCAATTTTTTGGATTTTTCTTTTGGTTATTATTAATGATTTGTTTTTGTTTATTTACATAGATATTTTTTGATTTATTTAATTAAATATTTGCAAAAATTTCTTGATTTATATTTTGAGTTTTTTATATTAAAATCATATCAAAGCGGTCTGTATATTTAACATTTTTTTGAATTTTTTTTTATAACCCGCACTAGCGTCTATTTCTAGTGCATCCCCACCTTATCTCGAGCATGCGGTGATGAAAGATGATAAAGGCGTGGTTGCTTTGTCATATTGAGTTCATGTGCTGCTCTTCTATCCAAAGGACCAACTTCCATGGTAATTAAGAAAGAAAGGGAAAACTATTTAGGTGGTGGTCCAATGATAAGAGCTTGGGATCAAGAGGTTTGCTTCCTTTATGGTCTCAGGTTCGAGTCATGTGATTGCTCATATGATGGCCACTGGAGGCTTACATAGTCGTTAACTTTAGGGCCTGTGGGATTAGTCGAGGTGCGCGCAAGTTGACCCGGACACCCACGTTATACTAAAAAAAAAAAGAAAAAAAAAAAAAAGAGAATCATGGGCATCATGACAATAACCTCCTTTGAAGCATAGTTATTAGAAACAACTCATGGTGAGTCGGTAGGTTAAATGGTCAATTTGAATATATTCAAAATTAATATTTTTTAATTTTTTATTTATTTTAAATGAAACGTTATTATTTAAATAAAAAAATTTAAAAAACAAAAACAATATTTTAAATAAAAATAAAAAAAATTATTTTATTTGCTCGATCAAGTTATTTGAATTATAAATTAATTTGTTAAATCATTCAAATTTGATCAAGATAATAAAAACTAAATCGAGCTGATTTTTTATAATTATACTTTAAAATGGTTTAAATGTGGCAAAATATGCCCTTTTCACCCACACAAATATGTAATCACCGTCACAAATTAACATTCCTTAAACAACAATTGGTAAAAAAAAAAAAAAAGTTATTTATTTGATTACTATCCTTTTCTCCTCCTCCTTTTTCGGTGATGAGACAGGGAAATGTCACTTTCACAATAAAGCTTCGGCATAAATGGAACATTTATTATGGCATTGGCAATATCATTGGCTTTTCATTTCATATCCCCATGGATTCATATGGCATATATCTTCCCATCATCATTGTTTGAAATACTATATTATTAGCTTGCATTATACCACAGGTTAAATAAAAAAAGTTAATGTAGAAAAAAAAGTTTAGATGATGCTAGTATTTTTTTAGTAGAAAAAATTTCAACCATATAAAAATTAACTTGATATGATCTGGTTACCTTACAGATCTAAAGGCAACCTAAATAACTAGTAAAAATATAGTTTGAGTCAAAATAAATATTTAAGATACTATTTTTTTAATAAACATTGAAACACAATATATTGAATTGATTAGGGTAAAGTCCGGGTTAACTGTCAATACGCATACTAAAACATGAGATTATGATAACTCTATAAAATTAAATCAAAACAAATTATGAAACTCAATTTATAATAAACTCAATGTTGAACGATGAAATTAAAAAAAAAATTAAAAAAAGAACAAAAAAAATAACTTGACCTAACTTGCCAAACTCGCGATCCAGGTCATGAGACTAGGATGACCCAATAGAAACCAAATTGAAACAATTTATGAGACTCAATTTTCAATCAATCAGTTTTGAAGATGAAAGAAAAATCAATTAAAAAAGACACAAAAAAACAACTTGATAAACCAATATTGATTTGCCAAACCTGTGACCTGATCATGGAATGAAGATAACCTCATAGAAACAGATCGAATAAATCATAAAGTCTAATTCTCAATCAATCTAATGTTGAAGGATGAAATTGATAAAAAAAGTCAATAAAAAAAAATACTTGAGTCAACCGAGTTAACTTGTTAACCCGCAATCCGAGTCATGAATCTAGGATATTTTATAAAAAGTAAATTGAAAAATTATGAACTCAATCCTCAATAAACATAATGTTAAAGGATAAATTAAAAAAAATATATAATTAAAAAAAAGAGGAAAAAACACTATTCAAGTGAATAATGTTATGTGAGGATCCTTAATAAACATAATGTTTAATAGATGAAATTGAAAAAAAAAACACAGAATGAAAAAAAAAGAATGAAAAACACTATTCAAGTGAATAGTATTATGTGAGGAGAAATACAAATGAAAAAAAATCAATTAGGAAAAAGAAAAAAAATACTCCAGTCAATCGAGTTAACATGTTAAACCCACAATTTGGATCATGAATATAAGTATTTTATAAAAAATAATTTAAAAGAATTTTGAAGTCCAATCCTCCTTAAACATAATTTTAAAAATGAATAAAAAAAACATAAATTAGAAAAAAAAACATTATTTTTTAAGTGAATAATCTTATGAGATTCTTAATAAACATAAAATTAAATGATAAAATTAAAATTAAAAAAATATAAATTAGAAAAAAAAAACAAAAGAATGAAGGAAAAAACACTATTAGGAAGGGTGCAATAAAACGATATCTTTTTAAGTATTTTTTAATATATAAAATAAAACCACTTATTAACTATATTCATATACGCATGTATATATTTTATAGGGTACTTGTATAATTGATGCAAACCACAAACAACTTTCTTCTAAGAGCCCTTAGAAATGGCTTTAAGAAACTCATTTAGTTACTATTAATTTCATCGTATATTTCTATCTTTATATAAGTATGTTTGATATTGTATTACACTTAACTATATCAATTTAATATTTTTTAAATAATAAAAATTAAAAATATATCTTAAAAAAACAAAAAATACCACATATCAAATTAACACAAGTCTTAATTGACGGAATTTCTCTAAATGAGTAGATATAAAAAAATATATGCCCTAATTGTTTTATGTAAAGTGATTTCATGAAATTATTTTCCAAACTTTCTTATGTTTTGTTTACTAATAAAAAAGTTGGTCAATTGAAAACATTTTCAGTCAAATAAAAATTTACCTTGTTTTTTAGAAAAAATATTTTCCTTTTATTTTAGTGGAAAACACTTTCAAGAAGTTATAAAAAATTTAGAAATATCTTGTATTTGTTGATTATATCAAATTTGATCCTCAATCTTTTGATTGCTAATATTTTGTTTTGAATTTTTTTTTTATTTTGACCCTTAGAATTTAATTTAATTTGATTTTTATATCATTTTGATCTTATTTTTTTTTATTGTTATTTGCTTTTCTTTTATTATTTTCTTAATTATTTTTTTTATCAAATTTAGTCCTATTTTTTTTGATTGCTATTTATTTTATTTGAAATAATTTATAAATTATATATATTTTTTTACTTTTATCATCTTTAATTTTTTTATCTATCAAATTCGGTACTCATTATTTTAATTTTTATTTATTTTATTTAAAAAATTTATAAAATCATTTTTTTCAATTTCACCCCCTTCAACTTTTTATATGTAAAATTTAATCCTTGTTTTTTTAATAAACTTGAAAAAAAATTAAAACAA
>CM017465.2:6286394-6357666 GCA_007827005.2 Populus simonii
GCGTCTGTGGCGTCAGCCGGTGAGGGAGGTCAATGGGTCGACTGTTGCCCGGTGACTAAGGGAGAGGATCAGTGGAGAGGGGGGGACTAGCAGTGGCCTCTAGTTCTGTTTTTAGCCAAGGGAAGGGCGAAGCTTTGCTGATTTCGAGAGAATAAAAGGGGGGAAAACCCCAAAAATAGGAGGGGCGGTCTGTAAAACGTCTGGGCAAAAAATTATAAATTGACTAGTTTCATGTAAAACAAAAAGAAATTTTTTTTGTAACTCTCGATCGGGTTATTAGAAAATTCTAAACATTTGTGTGGAGCCTTCTAATATGATTCCTTAGCTTGGGTTAAAATTTCAGAATTTTTAGAGAAATTCAGAAATTTGACGAAAAATCACAATTTGACTTGTTTTATGTTATTAGACGTAATTTTAAATCCGACCATCAGATTGAGCTGAACTTTTATGAGGAACCTTAAAATATATTGAATAAAATCTGGTTAAAATTTTAGGATGAACGGAGCTCGGTAGTGCTATCAAAGAATAAGGACTGTAAAATTGAGGCAAAAAGACTCATTAAGCGTAAAATGGTAATTTACCATTAAAAATAAAGCAAGGCAGCCCCCTTTTCTATTATGAACTGCCGATTGGGCAGTAACAAACGGGGAAAGAAAAAAAAGAAAGAAAAGAAGAGAAGAAGGTGAGAAGTTAAGAGAAAAACAAGAAAAAGTGAGAGAGAGCTTTGAAACTTGTAAGATTGAAAGACTTGGAACATTAAATTAAGGAAGAATCAAGTGAAGGAAGATATAAGAAAGGTGAGGAGGGCTGGCCACACTAGGAGGAGAAGAAAAGTTGGGAGAACTTAGATTGGTAAGCATGAAAAGTTTAGATTCTTACTTGAATGAAGTGTTTTTGGGTTATTTGAGTAAGTTATCAAACAATGACAATTAAATTTGATTTAATTTCTCACAATCTTGATTTTTTAAATTAGGGTTCTTATGAGAATTTGGGGATTTTGAGAAAAATAGTAAACATGATGGAATTGAGGTAATAGTATAGAAATAGTGAATGTAAGTAGTAATTAAGAAAGAATTGAATAATTTGAAGAAAAGAACTTGTAATTAAAGATGAGGAAATATAGGAATGAGGTTTTGATTGTTTTATGGTTGGGAAATGATGTTCTTTATCTTATTTGAAGTATTCAAAATTTAAACAAGTGAAGAAACATCATAAGAATGTGAAAAGAAGAAATAAATAAATGGTAGGAAAAGTTCATGGGAGAATTCTTTAAGTGAGTTAAAAGAAGAAAATTGATTAAAACTATATGTTGGAAATGAGGTGACAAATGAATGAAAATTTTGGTGTAAACCCCAATTAAATAAAAGATATTACGTGCTTCAAATTTAGGCACGTAGGAGAAATGATAATGGAGTAATAATGTAGTGCAATCTGATTGATTTAGGAGTTGTACCGGGAGCAGGACATCAGGCAGGAGGAGTTGGGCCATCCCGAGCAGACGGTAAGTGTTTCATCACTTTCTTTTAAAAATTCAAAGTTTCATTATTAGTTATGAGTTGTTTATGACATGTCGATATGGAAGAAGTAAATGAAGAAATTGTTGGTTAGTATGAATTACCGGTTAGTTGGTATGATTTACCGGTTGGTTAGTATGAATTACCGGTTAGTTTGTATGAACTACCGGTTAGTATGAATTACTTATTAGTATAGAATTACCGGTTGATTAATATGAATTACCGGTTAGTATGGAATTACCGGTTAGATTGGCTATTTATAGAGAATAGCCGGATGTTGGGTAATTCGTATGGAATTATCAGGTATATTGGCTATTGATAGAGAATAGCCGGATGTTGGGTAATTCGTATGGAATTACCGGGTATATTGGCTATTTATACAAAATAGCCGGATGTTGGGTAATTCATATGGAATTACCGGGTATATTGGCTATTGATAGAGAATAGCCGGATGTTGGGTAATTCGTAAGGAATTACCGGTTTGATAGTTGGCTATTTAAGAGTGTTAGCCGGATTTGAGGTAAAATTTGTGAATTATCAAATTAAAAATTAAGCAATGAGTGTTGGTCACAGATGTTCTATAAGTATAGGATTAATAAATTATGAATAGGTTATTAATGTTGATATATAGTAAGTTGGTGATGAAAAATAATTTGATATAATTTGAAGACTTATGAACATAATAGCTTTATCATCTTTAATGTGTTATCTTCCTTATTTCTTATTAATGTTATGTATACAGGTTTTTCACGAGGTGATGCGGAGCATTAAAAATGAGCTTTGTGTTTTAATCTGTTTATTTTGTGGGGTGTAATATATTTGCTTTATCAGTAATTTGTATTATATGTAGATTGTAATATATATATCCTGAATATGTTTTGCTTTTGGTACTTATACATTTAAAATGTATGAGTAAGGAACTAATATTAGTAAACTATTCAAAAAGAATATTTAATAATTATAATCCTGCATGTTTAGAAGATGAATGCATGTTAATGTAATAATTAGTTCAATATGAATCTTTTGAGTTTATAATTGTTTGTAGTAAATGTGTTATTTGTTGATGATGTAAGGTTGAGAAAATACAATGAAGTATAGTTATGTGAAATATTATTTGATGAGATAGGATATGATCCAGGATGGTTGGATCAAAGTGAAAGTTTTGAGTATTGTGATTGAATGAAGTCTAGTAGATAACTTGGTAACATCAGAAAACAAAGAAAACTCTGTCGAAATTTCAAAAAAAATAATCTCATAATCTTAGACATTATATTCAATACTTGACATTAGTAAAGAAATGTTTGAGATTTCATGACATTATAATTTGAGTGTGTTACACGGTCACTGTGTTGATGACCAGGAGAGGGAAATCGGGTGAGGTGGCTCCCGGCTGTGTTTGGTTGGCGGGTTGTGTGAGAGGGCAAATCTCATGAGGGATTGCTGGCTTTTAGGAGAAGAAGCTACCAATTCAAACCCTCAAGGCCAGGGTTTCTCTCAATTTTTTTTTATGGGGGCGGTGGCTGCGTGGTGAGAGATGGATTTTTTAGGGTTCCTCTTTTTTTTCTTTCCCTTTTTTTCTCCGCCCCCCCTCCCCATGAGTAAATTTTTCTCCTCTTTTATAGGTAATAAAATTTGTTATTTTTAATTGCTTGATCCCCAAGCAACCAAAAAACAAATTGGTCCCTCAACTTTTCTTTTTCATATTTAGTCCCTTGTAAATTTTGATTTTTTTATTTTTGAATTTTTTTGAAAACAAGCAATATCAACATCAACTCAACAATGAAAATTAGTGATTGTAAAATTTATGCGTTAAAAGTTGAACGCGTTCAAAATACCTTTGAAAATTTAAATTCTTCTGAGATGACGTTGAAAATGCTAAAAATGATGCAAATATATCAAAATGCATTTTTTTTTTGGGTTTTCATTGTTTTTATGCTATTTTTGGTTTTTTCTGAAAATATATCAAAAACATGGGTCAAAATTGGGTAGCAACAGATGCCCCCTCTTTACAATGCTTACAAAGCAAAAATTCCTCAATGTTTTGCATAGTAAGCTTGTAAAGAAAACAAAAGGTCTTCTTGGCTTACTGAGTGATCCACTCAGCCAAGGACTTCTCTTTTTAAAAGAAAATGGTCTCATTATCTTGAGTGACCTGCCCTTTTTGAAGAAAAGTGGTCTATTTTCAAAGGCGACCTGCCTACACACTCATACTGGTCTATTTTCAGGCGCGACCTGCCCACACATACTCATGCTGGTCTATTTTCAGTGGCGACCTGCCCACACATACTCATTGTGGTCTATTTTCAGGAGTGACCTACCCACACATACTCACGCTGGTCTTTTTCAGGGGCGACCTGCCCACACATACTCATTGTGGTCTATTTTCAGGGGCGACCTGCTTAAACATACTCATTGTGGTCTATTTTTAGGGGCGACCTACTCACACATACTCACACTAGTCTATTTTCATGGGCGACCTGCCCTTTTGACTGGGTTAACCTGAGATCCCATCTAGCGATCTCCTTTAACTAAAACCAAAATCGGTGTGTAGCTCGGTCAACCTGAAATCCCATCTGGCGATTCCCTATAACCGAAGCTAAGCTCTATGTGTGGTTGGGTTAACTTGAGATCCCATCTGGCGATCTCCTTTAACTATACTCACGCTGGTCTATTTTCATGGGCAACCTGCCCTTTTGACTGGGTTAACCTGAGATCCCATCTGGCGATCTCCTTTAACCAAAACCAAAATCGGTGTGTAGCTCGGTCAACCTGAAATCCTATCTGGCGATTTCCTATAACTAAAGCTAAGCTCTGTGTGTGGTTGGGTTAACCTGAGATCCCATCTGGCGATCTCCTTTAACCATAACCAATACAAAGATGTGTTGTGGTCTCATTATAATGGGTGACCTACCCAAAAAAAGTGATGGTCTCATTGTGATGGGTGACCTACCCAAATGCAAGATGATAGTCTCATTATGATGGGTGACCTACCCAAATGCAAGATGATAGTCTCATTGTTATGGGTGACCTACCCAAATGGAAGATGATGGTCTCATTATGATGGGTGACCTACCCAAAGAAAAGATGATGGTCTTATTATGATGGGTGACCTACCCAAGAAAGATGAAAGTGGTCTCATTGTTATGGGTGACCTACCCAAATGCAAGATGGTCTCATTATGACGGGTGACCTACCCAGGTAAAAACATGGAGAATGGTCTCATTGTAATGGGTGACCTACCCAAATGCAAGATGGTCTCATTATGACGGGTGACCTACCCATATGGAAGATGGAAAAAATATGAAGTGGTCTCATTGTTATGGGTGACCTACCCAAGTAAAAACATGGAGAATGGTCTCATTGTAATGGGTGATCTACCTAGAAAAATGATGGTCTCATTGTGATGGGTGACCTACCCAAACGCAAGATGATCTTATTGTGATGGGTGACCTACCCATATGAAAGGTGGTGGTCTCATTATGATGGGTGACCTACCCAGATGGAAGATGATCAAAATGTGAATTGCTCTCATTGTTATGGGTGACCTACCTAAATGGAAGATGGTCTCATTATGCTGGGTGACCTTCCCAAATGAAAATTGATGGTCTCGTTATGATTGGTGACCTACCCAGATAAAAGATGGTCTTATTATGATGGGTGACTTACCCAAATGGAAGATGATCTTGACTTACCTGGCACAAAGACTTCGCTGGCAAAGTCCTGATAGGATAAGGCTGACAAACAGCGCTTCCTGATTACAGGGTTGACTTAAAAACCCCTCTTGATGACAGGGTTAATCTTCTCGTTTCTTTGAGATTTTCCTACTGGCAGGGTTCATCTCATTCTTTTCTCATTCTAGGACCTAAATCGATTCTTTGTTATTATCGACTCAATGATTCTTTCTATCCATAATCTTGCTGGACTTCATTGAGGATTTTCCTGTAACAACTAAAAAATTTATGCAAATTTTTTTTTTAAGTTAGATGATATGCATGCATCCTTACCTGATTTGAAATATAGGTCCCCCTTCTTTAATGTCCATCGTCATAGGGTGCCTTTGTTTGCATTCCAAAGCCTTCTTTGTTCTTTCGATGCATTGGCTCATTCATGTGCTAGCCTTCCACTCAAATGCAACTACAATGCCCATCTTAGGCTATCCACGGTCATTACTGCTCTCGCTGTTTATCAAGCTTGACCATGCCCCCAAGTGTGGTGTTGCTTGATTCATCATGAAGAATTTTATCTCCTGGATTCTCTTGAGAATTATTCTCTGATTGGTTGTGTGCATCATGCCAACACCCATCAAGATGGTCAATCAGTCATGGACTTGCCTCTAGTTGAAACATACCCTTCAAGTATGTTCGGTCATCAACCGTCATGGAACTGTCAGGTCATCCAGACATGGATCTCATACCTTGTAGTAAATGGCTCATCGTTGTAAGCTCAATGTTCTTCTCTATGGATTCCTCTCAGCTTGTCAAATCAGATTATGCAAAGAAATGTATTGGAATTATCAATGATGTTCACTTGTCACTTATATTCATGCGGTGAAGTGCACCTTTGGGTTTCAAAACAGATGGTCCCACTGTCAGTCTTGGTGGTATGCATCTTTCTGACATTCATTCAAATGCAACTGCACGATAACATCTGTCAGGAATCATAGCCATGTTTCAGAGGGTAACCCAAACTGACGATAATAAAATGCCCTTCAAGTGCAGCGTTACTCATCAATTGCTGCTGAAGTTCACTAAATCATGGATTATCTTTGAACAACATTGCCCCTAGTGATGATCTGAATGCTCGTTCATCTGTCTATACTCAAAAAGTTTTTTCTTTGTCATTGTTAGATGCTAAACATAACTTTGATGGACTTTGATGACTCATCATCTGATTCTTTGTTTGCCCCCAGCTGATCTGAATACTGCTTGTTTTCCTTCTCAGGATCCACTGTATTACCCCCAAGTGGTCAACTTTCCAAGGAGTGTCAAGAAGTGTTAATGTCATTTCTGTCCAGGATTTTATAAATTTGATCGATATTCTTTTTGTTTGACAATCTTTCTTGTTTTGGAATCAAATCTCATATTTCAAAGATCATGTCTATTCAAGTCTAATTGTTGAAATGGAATCAGAGAGATGTCAATTTTGAAAATTATTTTTGGAAATCAAGCTTGTTTGGCAACATACGTCATTCAAAATGTGCAATCCTTTGATTTTCTTGTGTTTTGAAAAACATAAATGACCCGTTTGTAAGATTAAACTGGCTTTTTCTATGGTTCTTTGTGTCAGTTTTAATCTTTGATCTTGGGTATATCATCTGATGGTCTGCGATGAGGTGACCTTCTGTGAATTTCAAGAAAAACAAAAGACTCAAGTCAAAACTTGAGGATTCATCAAGAAAGTTTGTTTTCTTTTAAGCACTTATTTTACCAGCATGCATAATAATCAGTAGCTTGATTCATGAAGTCACGACCCTTATGGAACAACTCTTCAAGTTTTGAGAGCACCATTTATCGGTTCAAATTGCTTGCTTGATCAAAAAGGGCTTTTAAAAGCACGTAATGCAGGCTATGGTTCATGGCTTATAAAAGAAAGGAAATTCACAGGCTCAAAAAGTGTTTGAGGGTTTCAAAGACCTAGGATCAACATCAACTATTCATCAACTCTTTTTCTCTTATTGTCATTGTAGAGAAGTGACATATAACCTTGTTAATATCAAATATCAGAATTCTCTTAACATAGTTCATAATGCAAATCTAACTTTTTCTTTGATGAATAACCACTCTATTTTTTTTTGAAGACACTAAAGGCTTTATAATAGACATACCAAAAGACACGAAGCTTGATTTTTTTACTTTTGGCATTTACTGTGTCTTTCTTCAATTGAAACCTCTTTTGCCCCTCTTATAATTGATAGGCATTCTCCTTCCATTCCACTCTTTTTTTCTTTTTTTTCTTTTTGCTTTTACATAGCTTTCCTCAAAGATTTCTTGGATGGCCCTCAATCCATGGCTTTTCTTCTTCTAGCCCTTTCTCAATCATTGGACTTTTGTTCTAAGCCTTTCTTTTTTCCATTAATTCTATTAGTGTCTTCAAAATATCTCTCATTTGCCCCCAGTGTGGGGTGTGATCTTGGTCAGGGTTTCTTGAAATAAATATTCTATCAGGCTCAAATGGGGACCACAATGGATATACTTAGAGAGTGAAGGGATAACAAAAATAGCCTTTTCTCATTTCAAGCAAGTTCGGTTAGAACCGATAAATTTTGACCTCATCCAGGTAATGGTTGGGACTTGTATGAGTCATGATTCACGAGTCCATAACTACCGAATCCACTACATGTCATTATGCATACTGTTAAAGTTTAGTTATATGATGTGTGGTTTGGTTTCAGGAGGTATGAGTTCAAAATTTTCTTGGTCACCTCATCTCATTTTAACAAGCATCGAGTCATTTATGCAATCATAATACTTTTAATCTTCAGGATTGATTAATCTTAATCGCATGTTGGAGCTTGATCAAAATATTTTGTCAAAATAACCTTTGAAAGAAACATCTCTTGATTTCAAAATTATAAAAAGACAAAGAAAAGACATGTTTCGTTAAAGGATGAGATGTGACCCCAAAACAAAATGCAGAAGAGCAAAAATCCATAACAAAATGATTGACAGTTTAACCCCTTCTTAGATCAGCTCCTCAGTCAATATTTGTGTTTTGCCAAGCAATTGCGATCATTTGTCATTTTGAGGATGTTCTGGTGACAAAAACTGATCGATGACATCATCTTTCACAAACTCAGCTCGATTCTTGAAACTCTTGCATCTGTTCAACTAAAATGGCCGAACACCCTACCATAACAACACATCTCTTGTCTATATTGAACCACCTAGAAAACTGTGGTTGCATGGGATTTGTCGGAGTCAGGCAAAATTCTTGAATCTGGCAGATGCTGGTCGACAAACTTAAGTGTCAGAGGGATGTCAATCTTGGCAAAAACATTTAAGCAGTTGGTGTTATGGCAAGACCTGACTAGGCAAAATAACTGAGGTTTCTCAATTGAGAGTCATCTTCTGATTCAACTCTCTTCACAGTTTTGGAATCCAAGGTAGAGCCTTCAATCTTTCCCATGTTGATTACTTGCTCAATGCTTTCGGCGTTCTTCACAACATCCTGTGCTGCTGAACTGGAATTGAGCTCACAGTGGGGGTGATTTCAAAAAAGGCCAATGCACCATGCACAGAAAGCTAGCAACTATTTGGTGCCATTGGAAGATGTGGAGGCGATGAACAATTAACAATGCAACTGAACAAGAACAAAGATCGTCATTAGTTGATGACTGAAGGCATTGCTACTGTTGTTCATGACTGAAAAGGAGAGGTGCAGCTTCAATGGGGCGTGGACAAACAGTGTTCTCTAGAGGACTATGCAGACATTCCCTTTCCATTTGATGCTCAACACTTGTTCAAGCAGATCTGAGTCTAGCTGCTTCATCTTTGATGCTCTCAACTCCCTTTTGACAATGAGCCTCTCTCTGACCCCTTTCTTCATTTCCCATCATCTTTTTTCAATCAGAGGTAGCAAAGCTTATTTGGGGGACCTATTTTCATCTCGGTGCATGCATGATAAATGTATGAACATAATCTATATGATGAACTCGCCATTCGATGGGTGACATATGGTCATAACTCTTGCATGATGAAATAAGAATTTTTATTCTTGATCAAACTCTACAATATAAATTTCTTAAGTGATGACCATTATATCCCCTGTAAGTCCTGAATTCAAGATACTTCAAGAAGGGCTTACTCATATGCAAAACAAATATTTACGGAGCATACATCCTAAAGGCAGGTTCTAATCTTTTTACGTGAGACAAAGGGTAAGTTTACTACTTGGTCTCTAAAAAGGGTATCTTGTTATCCTAGTGATCACCCTCGTAAAGGCAATATGGGGGCTCAGCAGATAGTGGAATGGCACATATACTAATCATTAGCAGTCTAAGTACTCAACAAAGAGTTGGGGTTTACACAAACTCAAACCTTGACTAAAAGTCGTAAGGTAAGCTGCTAGTCCCCCACCTAACCTGAAGCTTGTGTGTGCTTTCAAAAATTAAAACATGTGATGCATGAAACAATTCTATATAATGCATGGATAAAATAGAAATAAAATAAGACAAAAGGCAAACAATTTAAACACATCAAAAACAGAAAGCTTAATCCAGTAATGTTCAAAACAGTACCTTTCCCTAGTGGAGTTGCCATTCTGTCGCAAGTCACCCGCGCGGCGTCTTGTTGGCGATTTTTCGTTCCTTTGCTTGATTTGGGGTCTTGGGAGTCGCCACCTAGTATTTAATTAAGGGCTACTAGGAAACCCAGATGTACTGATCTTGTCAGAGATTCATGGATAAGGGACTGGTTGTGGCTAGAGAAGGTATTAGCACCCCTAGCGCACCCTACCTGAGGTAAGCTGCTTTACGGTTTGATGTAATTTGAAAATTTGAAATATTAATCAAATTCTAAGGTTTTAATAAATCAGTTATTAAATCCCAGAATATATGTAGAAACATGTTCTTACATTTTCATAAAAAATATAACATGATTTTATTTGTCGTTGAGATATTTAACCATATTCAAATTAACTTTTTTTGTCTTTTTTTATTTTTATAATTCAATAACATAAATAAAAATACAAACACACACATACATCTCGTTTTATTTTGATTTTCTCATACACCATCTTTTACATGTAAAAAAAAATTAACAAAAAAAAATCAAATACAATTTAAAAATTACAAAATAAACCCTAGAAACTACAGGATCAGTGAAAAGCCTTCTGGAATTTGCCAGAGCAGTGGCTGGAAGGTTTCTGGGCATTTGAACAGTGGCGGCGTGTCTCCTCCACGCGCCACGCCACTGACGGCGCCTGAACCCCGCGAAAACAAACCGGGAAGCAGGGGGTCTATAACAGCCTCCTCCCCTCTTCCCTTCCCTGCCGGCGGTGGATCTTTCAGTCACCTGCAAAGCATAAATTCACAACCAGTCGATTTTATTTTGTTTGTCTTTTCTTCCTCTTTTAGATCTGTTTCCTACTGTCTTCCTCCGTCAATCCTTTCTTCTTTTGGGTTCAACGCTGCCGTTGCTTGTTGCCGTCTGGACGGTTGCAGACCAGAGAAGAAGCTGTCATGGCTGGTGGCATGTCATCACACGCGACGATGAGACTCAGGGGGGAATCAACTGAAGGGAATGACCGCCGCTGCTGGCTGAGAGAACGGCTCAGTGGTTCATCCGCAGGCCGTTCATGGCCCCCTCTCCATGAGTAAATTTTTCTCCTCTTTTATAGGTAATAAAATTTGTTATTTTTAATTGCTTGATCCCCAAGCAACCAAAAAACAAATTGGTCCCTTAACTTTTCTTTTTCATATTTAGTCCCTTGTAAATTTTGATTTTTTTATTTTGAATTTTTTTGAAAACAAGCAATATCAACATCAACTCAACAATGAAAATCAGTGATTGTAAAATGTACGCGTTAAAAGTTGAACGCGTTCAAAATACCTTTGAAAATTTAAATTCTTCTGAGATGACGTTGAAAATGCTAAAAATGATGCAAATATATCAAAATGCATTTTTTTTTTGGGTTCTCATTGTTTTTATGCTATTTTTGGTTTTTTCTGAAAATTTATAAAAAACATGGGTCAAAAATTGGGTAGCAACAAAAATAATAGAGATAAATCTAAAAAATAAAAAAAATAAAAGATCAAGAAATTAAAATAATAATGATTAACATTTTATAAATTATTTCAAATAAAATAAGTAACAATCAAAAGAATGAGGACCAAATTTGATAGATAAAAAATTTCAAATAAAAAATAATAAGAGAAAAGCAAATAAAAATTATAAAAATGAGGACCAAAGTTAATATAAAAATTAAATTCGAATGGATGAAATTGAAAAACAAATATTCAAAACAAAATATATATAGCAATCAAAAGTTTAAGGACCAAATTTGATATAATCAGCAAATAATATGACATTTCTAAATTTTTCACAACTTCCGGAAAGTGTTCTTTAGCAATTATTCCTAGTCTTTTGTATTAAGTTAAACGTGCTTTGTTTCTGTTGGTTGTAATGGCTATTAATATAACCAGTTGAATTCAATAAAGGATATCATATTGTCCAGAACTCTACTTCTTGTCTTCCTCTCCTCTCTGCTTCTAAAATTCTGAACTAAACCCATCGGTTCTGTCCATGGACACCCGTGGGAAAACTAATGCTGAATTTCACAATGAAGTCAATGAGACTTTGGTTAGGCACGAGACCGGCTTTGATCAACTCAATGCAGCCTTACAAACTATTCTCACTGAATTACAGGCCATTCGTACCATCCAACGTACACAAGCCATTCCTCCTGACACTAACCCATTTGCACATGAATCTTCTTCCCATCGAGCAACCAGCCCCCCTTCTGTTGCTAGTTTTGAACACCCATACCCACCACAACTCAAGCTGCATTTCCCAAAATTCAATAGAGAAGACCTGATTGGTTGGCTTTATAGAGCTGAACAATACTTTGAATTTCAGAACATCGGAGTTGCATAACGCTTATAGTTAGCCTCATTCCACCTTGAAGGCATTGCGTTACAATGGTTTCGATGGCTAACAAAGTTCCGCGGGCCACTCACTTAGGATGAACTTACGCAGGCCCTCTCATTTATATTTGGTCCAACCAAATATGAAGATCCCTCAGAAGCCTTGACCCGATTGAAACAAACATCAACTGTTGTTGTTTATCAAGATTAAACAACCCAAAACCTTGGCAGACACAATTGGAGTGGCACGACTGGTTGAAGAACGCAACCAACTGCAACGCAAACCCTTTTCAAATAATCATTTACTACCAGTAACAACATTGCAGAGAACACACTCCAATCCTTCTCCTGGGATTCTAGGCCCGTCTCCTAATCAACGAGCAAGTGTTGGATCCTCCCCTTCAACCACTCCGTTCTGAAGAATTACAAATCAGGAAATAAGGGAACGAAGAGGGAAATGACTTTGCTACTATTGTGATGAGAAGTACTCCATAGGCCATTGTTGTGTGCGGCCATAATTGTTCATGATAGAGGATTCTCCTTGCGATGAAAATTCTGAGGAAGACCAGTCGGAGGTAGAGCTTACTGAAGTGACACCTGAGATTTCCTTCCATGCTATTGCTGGTGCTGAACATCCCCAAACCATTCGAGTCTTGGGAAGACTATAGAACAAAAGCTTGATAGTGTTGATAGATGGAGGCAGCGCTCATAATTTCATTGACCAAGCCATTGCAACTCGGTTTGGCCTACCAATCATCAGAGACAGGAAACTTCAGGTGGTGGTTGCCAATCGGAACGTGTAGAATGTGTAGGCCGTTGCCAAGTAATCATGTTATCCATCCAAGGAATTACCATCACGACTGATTATTATGTTCTTCTTGTGGTAGCCTGTAAGGTAGTTTTGAGGGTGCAATGGTTAGAAACCCTTGGACTAGTTGAGACAGACTACAAACATCTCACCATGACCTTTAGAATCGGCGGAGTCAGGCATACTTTGCAGGGACTTGGACGGGAGGCTGACGCGTTTAGCATTAAGGTTCTGCACAATAAAGAGTATTCGTGTCTACAGGGGATGGGGTTCTTTTTTCAAATTCAACCACTTAAAACCACGCCTTCAACAAATACATATTCTCCAGAGATCAAATGCCTCTTGGAAGAGTTTGCAGAGGTCTTCGCCTCTAGCCCCAGTATTCCTCCTCAACGCCAATATGACCATAAGATTCCACTCCAGCCTAGCACAGGTCCAGTAAGCGTGCGGCCTTACAGATACCCACACTATCAGAAGACAGAGATTGAACGTATGGTAAAGGAGCTTTTAGAATCTGGAGTCATATGACCAAGCAATAACCCTTTCTCCTCACCCGTTTTGTTGGTAAAAAAGGTAGATGGCATTTGGCGATTTTGCATTGACTACCGGGCTCTCAACAAGATCACAATAAAAGAGAAGTATCCTATACCAGTGATTGATGAGTTACTAGACGAGCTCCATGGAGCTAAGTTCTTTTCAAAATTGGATTTACAGTCGAGCTATCACCAAATTCGTGTGAAGGAGGATGATATTCTAAAGACAACATTTCGAACTCACGAGGGACACTATGAGTTCATTGTCATGCCTTTCGGGCTCACTAATGCCCCAGCAACTTTCCAAAGCCTCATGAACGAACTTTTTCGACCCTACCTTTGGCAATTCATTCTGGTATTCTTCGATGACATCCCAGTGTAATCCAAATCATGGGAAGATCACCTTACTCACTTGCAACTTGTCCTTATGATTTTAGCTTCTAACCAATTGTTTGCCAAGGAGTCAAAATGTCATTTTGGAGTTCAACAGGTTAAGTATTTGGGGCATACTATCAACAAAGATGGAGTATCAGTTGACCCTGACAAAATACAAGTAGTGGTGGCTTGGCCCACACCTACTACAGCCAAGGAAGTCCGAGGATTCCTAGGTTTAACAGGCTATTACAGGAAATTCATTGGTTACTTTAGCAGCATGGCAGCTCCTATAACCAAACTCTTGACTAAAGAAAAGTTCCATTGGACTGACGAAACAGAGGCAACATTCAATCAACTCAAACAGGCCCTCACAACTCCACCCACCTTATGTCTTCCGAATTTTTCCTAACCGTTTGTAGTTAAATGTGATGCCAGTGGTTTGGGAATAGGTGTCGTCCTTACTCAACACAGCCATCTCGTGGCTTATTTCAGTGCAGCTCTTAAAGGGATGTCCCTCACTCTATCTACATATAAGAAGGAGATGTCAGCTTTTGTCAAAACAATCAGGAAGTGATGTCATTATCTACTTAGGAAACCATTCATCATTTGTACAGACCATAAAAGCCTCAAATACTTGTTAGAGCAGCGCATTACCACTCCTGCCAGACACGATGGCTTCCCAAGTTTCTTGGATACGACTACACTATTGAGTATAAGAAGGGGCTTGAGAATCAGGTTGCAGACTCTTTATCTAGTATAGGAGAGGTGCATTTTCTCTTCATTTATGTTCCTCATGCAGATTGGTGGCCCCAACTACAAATGGAGGTGCAATAGGACCCTTTTTATGCTTCGTTCACCAGCAAGAATGCCTTCCATCCTATGACTCTACGTGATGGGGTTTGGTTCCACCATGATAGAGTTTTTCTAAGCCCCACCTCCTCCTTGATTCTGTTGATTCTGGTTGATAGTCACTCATCCCCTGTGAGGGGCATTTCGGGTTCCATAAGACCCTTTCCCGAATCAGCCACAACTTTTTTTGGCCAAAGATGCGACAGATAGTGAAGGCATACTTGCAAATGTGTGAGGTCTACCAACAATGCAAATCAGATTGCATGAAACCCGCAGGGTTGCTTCAGCCCCTGCCTATTCCTACTCGAATCTGGACAGACATATTAACGGATTTCATTGAAGGCCTTCCAATTTCAAATGGTCATTCTGTCATTATGGTGGTAGTTGATCGTCTCTCCAAGTATGCTTATTTTATCCCCCGAAGCATCCCTTTACAGTGCATCGGTTGCTAAAACATTTGTTGCAAATGTGGTTCGTTTACATGGTATCCCCACCTCTATTATGAGCTATAAAGATAAGGTCTTCATTAGCTCATTCTAGCAGACCCTATTTCAGCTACAAGGAACACAATTATGTATGAGTTCCAGTTATCATCCCCAAACCGATGGACAAACAGAGGTCGTTAACCGCGTCCTGGAGCAATACCTTCGCTGTTTTGTCGGCCTGCAACCAAAGACATGGATGGACTTGATACCTTGGGCAGAGTTTAGCTACAATATGTCGACCCATTCGTCAACCAAAATCACTCCCTTTAAGGCTGTCTATGGTATTCCACCTCCACAACCGCTAACCTATGTTCCAGGGACTGCCAAGGTTCAAGCTATTGAGGAATACCTCCAAGACCGAGACTCCCTCTTACGCGATCTTCATAGAAATCTTCGTCTGGCTCAAGAGAGAATGACGAGCCATGCTAATCAGTGGAGGCGAGAGGTATCCTTTGAGGTTGGTGATTATGTCTACTTGAAGTTACAACCTTATCATCAGACTACAGTTGCATTCAGAAGTTCTTTAAAGCTCTTCCCTCAGTTTTATGGACCATTCCAGATAATAGGCAAAGTAGGTCCTGTGGCATACCGGCTGGACCTTCCAAAGGATTGCCAAATTCATAATGTTTTCCATGTTAGTTTGTTGCGAAAACATTTGGGATCCATCACACCTCTATCATCCCACCTTCCTCCTATCGCAGATGACTCTTCCATTCTTCCTCAACCTGCTTCCATTTTGGCTAGACGTGAAATTCAGAAGGGGAAATACCATCCCAAATCAGAAGTGTTAGTCAAATGGGTGGGTGCGTCAGATGAAGATGCCACTTGGGAAAATGAGTGGCAGTTTTTTAAGTCCTATCCCCATTTTCGTCCTTGAGGACAAGGATAGTTTGAGTGGGCCGGATTGTTACGTGCTCCACTCAATGCATGCATGCAAGGCAGATGTGGGCGCTGGACGTGGGCGCAGACGTGGGTGCAATTAATTGCATTTGCAGTTATTTTCATTCAATAATACAGAGGAGACCAAGTCTTGTTTCAGTTGAGAAGCAGTTCCTATTCTCCAGCAGCAGTTCTGTTCTTCAGCAATTATTCCTAGCCTTTTGTATTAAGTTAAACGTGCTTTGTTTCTGTTGGTTGTAATGGCTATTAATATAGCCAGTTGAATTCAATAAAGGGTATCATATTGTCCAAAACTCTACTTCTTGTCTTCCTCTCCTCTCTGCTTCTAAAATTCTGAACTAAACCCATCACAACTTTTCTAATGACAAATAAACACAGGAAAATTTGGAAAGTGGTTTTCCAGAAACCACTTTCAGGGAAACAAACATACCTTAAGAGATGCTTTCTCTTCCTTTGGAGATGACTCACTGAAGGAACTACTACTTTGGCAAACCTGGCAATAATCCCAAAACACTATTACCTTGATTAATGCCTACTTGGGCTCTCAAATTGTTATGTGAACCACATGTTCGATGAATTGTCTCAATGAATATTTCAATCAATCCCTTTTGTTCAATCTAATATGATAGGCGGTGATCTCTAATTCATTGGGATGATTATGGTTTAGTGAGGATACTGTATGATAAAGACAGTGGCAGATCGGTTTGTCAGTTTTTCTAAAGAAGATGAGGTTATTTCTGCAAAAGATGCAATGGATGGGAAGGTGACCATGGATTCATTTTCTTTTCTTTCTTTTTTTTGTTACTGGTCGAAGGTGCTTTGATAGTAAATAATTTCATTGCAGGCATTGTTAGGTCGTCCATTGAGGATAAGCTATGCTCTTGAAGGAGTTCGAGGCGGACCAGTCGGTGTCCCTCGCCTTCCAAATGGAGGAGATGGTGCCTCTAATGGCAATGCTTGAACTTCTCCGAAATTTATTTAGCATAACGAGAGGGGAAGATCAAAATTAAAAATAAAGATTTTTGTTTCCATATTATTGTATGATTGATGAGCTTTGATTATCGTAGAGTAAATCGGCTTTGTGTTATGTGGGAAGCAAATTATTTTCTTCTTTGATTTATAGTTAATTTTATTTATCTTTTCGGGAAAAACTCATTTTATTTTTCTTTATATATTTTCTTGGGGGGAGGGGGGTTTAACTTAAAAACACTATACCAACACCCCATGACAATATGAATGGTCACCCTCCAAAATTAGCGTATTTATACAGGTGAGTTTGGCAAAACTATCGTTGTTTTTATAAATTATTATTTTAGTCCTCTAATTTCAAAAAAATCTAATTTAGTCCTTTAAAAAGTTCCCCTTAAATAAAGAAGGGATCATGGTTTTTTGGACAAAAGTATCTGGAGTCCATTTAAGTAATACTAGATTTTTTTACTCGTTATGGGGGGTTAATTTTTTTTTAACATAAAAAAGGTATTCAAACAATGATAATTTAAGTGAACCCATGTTAACTTGACTAACTTGCAATCTAGGATAACCTTAAAGGAAGGAAAGGGAAAAAAACAGAAAGCTCAAGGCCCAATAGCCTAATGTTAAAGGATAAAAAAAAAAATCGAAGTTAAATCAAGTTAATCTTCGAAACCAGCAACTTTAGTCATGAAATCAAGATGACCATATAGAAGACCAAAGAAAAATCTTGAACAAAATTCTTAACCATCAAAACATTAAAAAGAATACAAATAGTAATCAAAACAATGAGAACCAAATCTAGTATTAAAACAAATGAAATAAAATAATGAGGGACTTAATTGAAAAATAGAATAAAAAAAAGAAAAAGTATAAAAAAAGCAATTAAAAGAATGAGAACCAAAATTGAATAAAAAACAAATGAGATAAAATGTTGAAGGAAAAGATTGAAAGATAAAACAAATTAAGAAAATGATAAAAAAAAAAGAGCAATTGAAAAATGAGATCTAAATCTTGGAAAAAAAGAAGAAGAAATGAAATAAAATATTGAGGGGTAAAATTGAAAGAAAAAAAACAAAGAACATGATAAAAAAAAAGAAAGAAGCAACAATTAAAAGAGCGAGTACCATATTTAATATAAAAACAAAACAAAATCAAATGGAAAGGGATGAAACTTTAAAAAAAAATCTAAAAAGAATCCGAAACAAAGAAAGACCAATAAAAAAAAGTGGATCATAATTGAGTTTTTTTCTCCATTATTTTTTTTAACAAAATAATATCATTTTTACTTTTTACCTAAATAAAAAATCAAGCTACTAGCTAGGAAAAAATCAAGTCAACACCCGTTGATTTTATTTTATTTTTTTGTTATTTTTTTTATCAAAATAATGTCATTTGTATTTCCTGCACAATAAAAAAATCCGATAAACCCCGATAACCCCGGTCATTCAACCTAACCCATGACCCGGGACATGATGGGGGTCGACTCTCGGGCCGTGTTTTAAAACCTTGATAAAAAAATATTAGCATTAGATATGATATGAAAATTCAATGAAATTAAACAATAAGAGATGAAATTGCAAAAAAAAAAACAATTAATCAAGAAGAGAACTCAAAATAAAAGGAATTGCAATCATAAGAACGGGGATCAAATTCAACAAAAAATAGAATTAAAATCATATGATTAGGGGTTAAATCAAAAAGTAAAATCCAATAAAAAAAGATTAAAAATAAAATAAATAGAAATTAAAAGAATGAGGATCAAATTTAATAAAAAAAAAACATAAAAATCAAATGTTGAGGGATGAAATTGAAAAAATATAAATCACATTCGATACAATTAAATGATTGAGGACCACCTTACAATTTTTCAAGGCTAACACACATTTTGAGGTGGAGGAGAGAGAAAAGATGGGGGAGGAGAAATATTATTGCCAAAGCTCCTCTATGTCATAGAGGCCAACATGTGATGTAACCATATTATTCGATAGTTTCACCCACAACTACCTAATGTTTTGTCCATGTTTTATATATAAAATGCCTTGATATTCTTTGTGTTATGTTTTGAAGGCACTTTTGGATGAAAGATGCAAAAAGGAGTAAATTGGAGGTAATTGACAGATTTGATGTTCAGTCGATGTTTTGTGCAGAGCGTGAGTTCTAGAGGTCGAAATGAAGTGATTCCAGTAGCACTAAAAAGCTAACATCCATACCTTTCTGGAAATGTAATGCAAGAAAAATAAAAAGAGAAAGATCATGGAAATCACATCCTACAAAATCAAATCTCGCATCCTGCCAGTGTTGACCTTTGGCCATTCAATATTTAATATCTGGAGCTACAGAAGTCCAATTGATGCAAACTCAATTTTCTTGGATTCCTGATTCAAATACCTATCCATGCTCCAAATTTCAGATAAAAACGATGTCATATGAGGGAGATAAGAGTTTTCAAAGATGACAACTGAATTATGCCAGTAAACAGGTTTCGTGAAAAAATAGTCCAAATTACATTTCGAAGCATCTAAACCGACATCCAAGTTTTTATATCAGCAGTTTAGCTCCTCTAAGTCAGAGCTTGAAGATTTCATGCAAGGCTATTTCTCCTTTTTAGGAAAAATAGTTATTGAAGTACTTAAATGTAAACTGCCAACTTAAGGGAGGACTATTTTGTAAAATAGAGACTAGGGTTTCTTAGTATATAAAAAGAAAGAGAGAAGCGGCTGGCAGCTAGCAGAAAAGAAGGAGAGCAGAAGGAGGCAGCAGCCAGCAGAGAATAAACACAAATTCTCTCCTCTACAAACCCAAAAATCATGCTCTCTTCATTCTTTAGGAGTAGTTGTTCAATAGTTATGCAAGACTAAGCTCTTTTCTTGGTTGCAAGGACACAACAAACCTTCGGATTTCAAGAACCGTGAGATTTATTCTTCCTTTTATTTTTAGTTTATGTTATGAATAAGTATGATTGTTTTTCTATGCATATTTCCTATGATTGTTGTCGATGATTGCTAGAGCGGACTCTAAGTTATTGTTGTGAATAATCTATTGCTAAGTTTAATATCAAAACCGGAGTTGTGATATACAAACTTGTGAAGCAACTAAGCTTGATAATTGTGGCGGAACTACATTATTGAACTTAGGGACAACATTTGAACAAAGTGACACAAGCTGCGGACAGCTTATATGTTCATCTTGATGAAATTATCTAGTTCTTAAAGCTGCCATTAAATTGAATCATTAGTGCGGATACTTTGATTATTTGTTGGTTATGATTAGTTATACGGCGGATCCATTAATTAATCAACATTAAGAAAAGATAAAATTTCAGAACATAAACTGCAATTTTCGTTTCAAGGATCGGTTCTAATTTCCGTTGGTGGATGTGTGCTTGCGACCAAGGTTTGTTTTCTTGATAAATTTCGGTTTCAATTGATTTTGTTTGCTAGTTTAATTTCTTCTATATTTTAGATCATCACAAATCAAAACCCCACTAAATTGCATAACGTATAGCATAAAATCTAAACAAAATTTTTCTCGTGGGATTGATGCAACCATATTATTCAATAGTTTCACCCACATTTAACTAGTGTTTTGCCTATGTTTTATATATAAAATGCCTTGATATTCTTTGTTTATGTTTTGAAGGCACTTTTGGATGAAAGATGCAAAAAAGAGTAAATTGGAGATAATTGGCAGATTTGACCTTCAGTCGATGTTTTGTGCAGAGCATGAGTTCTAGAGGTTGAAATGAAGTGATTCCAGTGGCATTAAAAAGCTAACATCCATACCTTTCTGGACATCTAAGGCAAGAAAATAAAATAAGGAAGAGCATGGAAATCGCAGCCTTCAAAGTCAAATCTCGCAATCTGCCAGTGTTGACCTTCGGCCATTCCAACTTGAATATCTGGCGCTACAGAAGTCCAATTGATGCAAACTCAATTTTTTTGGATTCATGACTCAAATTTCTATAAACGCTCCAAATTTCAGCCAAAAACGATGTCATATGAGGGAGATATGATTTTTCAAAGATGACATCTGAATTCTGCCAGCAAACAAGTTTCTTGAAGAAACGAGTCCAAATTACGTTCCGAAGCATCTAAACCGATATCCAAGTTTTTATTTCAGCAATTTAGCTCCTCTAAGTCAAAGCTTGAAGATTTCATGCAAGGCTATTTCTCCTTTTTTAGGAAAATAGTTATTGAAGTACTTAAATGTAAACAGTCTACTTAATGGAGGACTATTTTGTAAAATAGAGACCTAGGGTTTCCTAGGATATAAAAAGAATGAGAGAAGAGAAGGGGAGCAGCCAGCCAAGAAGAGAAAAACGCCCCCTTCCTCTAAGAAACCCTAAATTATGCATTCTTCCTTCTTTTTGATTAGTTGTTCAACAAACATGCAAGCTAAACACTTTTTCTTGGTTGCAAGGACACGGAAACCTTCGGATTTCAAGAACTGTGAGATTTATTTTACCTTTTCTTTTCAGTTTATATGATGAATATGTTTGTTCTCCTATGCTTATTTTTCCTATGATTGTTTATTTTAATTGCTAGAGCGGACTCTAAGTTATTATTGTAGACAATCTATTGTTAAGTTTGATATCAAAACCGGAGTTGTGGTATATGAACTTGTGAAGCAACTGAGTTTAATAATTGTGGCGGATCTACGTTATTAATCTTAGGGAGAACATTCAATCAAATCAAACATAGACTGCGGACAGTTATGTTTTCTTGATTAATCAACTTATCTAGTTCTTAAGGCTGCCATTGAATTAAATTACTAGTGCGGACACTGTGGTTGTTTGATGGTTAGGGCTAGTTATACGGCGGATCCGTTAACTAACCAATGTTAAGAAGAGATAAATATTCAGAATATAAATTGATGTTTCATTTCCATGATCAGTTCTGATTTCTGTAGGTGGATGTGTGCTTGTGACCAAGGTTTGTTCTCTTGATAATTTTCTGATTTTATTAAATTTAGTTTGATAGTTTTCTGTTTTCTTTTGCTTTAGCCTAGATAACGTCCAAACCCCCCCCAAATTGCATATCATCTAGCATAAAAATCTGACTTGAATCTTCCTCGTGGGATCGACCCCTTGCTTGCTCTATACTATCTTGTGTGTTGTGTTTGAAGCTAGGGTAATTAATTTGTGCGACCGCGACATCGCAACAAATTTTGGCGCCGTTGCCGGGGAGGTAATTTTAGTTGATTTTTGTGCTTGTACTGTTATTTTTATTTGCTGTGATTCAAAAAAAAAAAAAAAAGAAACAGAATTTTTGCTTGCGACGGTACTGTTCACTTGCAGCAGCGGTACTGTTCAAAACAGAGTTTTTGGTGGAATTAGGTATCGGCCTTTTGTTTCCTGAAGGAAAACGACGTTCTGAACAGGACTAGTGATAAATCACTAGCCCCACCCTATTGAGGCCAAATGCCGCTGTTTTCTAGTGTTTTTAGGCAGTTTTAGGTTTCTACCGTAGGATTTTCGTACAATTTGCATTGTTTTCGATCTCTTGTGTGGTTACTTTCTTTTGAGTTTTCTTAGCAATTTATGCATGTGACCCGTTCTACTAATCAAATTCAAGTGCAGGTTGATCTTGAAATAGAAAGTACTTTACACAGATTAAGAAAGGAAGCTCGCCTCAACACCATGGCTATTGCACGACAACAAACACTCAAAGAGCTTGCTGCTCCTAACGTGGAAAATCAACCATTGTGCATAAACATTGACAATAATGTAAACTTTGAGCTCAAATCTGGTTTTATACATTTGCTACCAACTTTCAATGGTCTTGCAGGAGAAGATCCTCATACTCATCTCAAGGAATTCCATATGGTTTGCGTTGGCATGAAACCGAATGGAGTTGACGAAGAACAGGTTAAGTTGAAAGCTTTCCCTTTCTCTTTAAAAGGGGCAGCAAAGGCATGGTTTTTCTCTATTCTCCCAAGTTCCATTGGAACTTGGAATGCCATGAAGAAGATTTTCCTTGAAAAATATTTCCCAGCATCTCGAGTTGCCAACATAAGGAAAGAAATATGTGGGATTCGACAATCTCATGGAGAGACACTTTCCGAGTATTGGGAAAGATTTGAGCAACTGTGCATTCAATGCCCTCATCATCAAATACCCGATCAGCTGCTCATTCAATATTTCTATGAAGGATTGATGCCTACTGACCGTAGTATCATTGATGCTGCAAGTGGAGGGGCATTGGTAGATAAGACACCCGAGGCTGCACGCCAATTGATCTCAAACATGGCAGCCAACTCGAAACAGTTTGGCACTCATGGAGACTTCGCAAATAAACGAGTAAATGAGGTAAGTATTTCTAACCTTGAGAATAAAGTTAATGATCTTACTTCTCTTGTGCGTTCTTTGGCTTGTGGCAATGTACAGCAGGTGAAAGTTTGTAGCATATGCTCCTTACAAGGACATGCTTCAGATATGTGCCCAACAATGCAAGAAGATTACATTGAACAAGCTAATGCAGTTGATGGAGCATTCAATGGACAGTCCCAGCGTAAATATGATCCCTTTTCCAACACGTACAATCCTGCATGGAGAGATCATCCCAACTTATGCTATGGGAACCCACCTCAACAAGGCAATCAAGGCCGACAGTTCCATCCCCATGGATTTCAATCCCAACAGAATTATCAAGCAAGACAGCCCCCTCCATTCACAAACTCTAATGTTATGGGGTCATCATCCAATGATGATCTTCGTGAGATGATGAAAACTTTGGCTTCTAACACTGTGACCTTGCAACAAAATGTCATGTCTTTTCAACAAGAAACAAGGTCAAGTATTCACAACTTGGAGAAGCAAATGGGGCAAGTAGCTTCAAGTGTGGGGAAATTGGAAGCACAAATGAATGGAAAATTGCCCTCCCAAGCATTGAATCCAATAGAGAATGTTAGTGTGATCATGCTACGAAGTGGGAAAGAACTTGAAGAGAAAAGGTCAAAACAAATTGAGATGGAGGAAGAAGAAGAGATAGAAACTGAATTGAGTACAAAGAAGGAACATCCTCTTCCTCTACAAACTGAAATATTGACCAACACTCCAAAGGTAACTCCTCATTCAATGAATTCCAGTTTTAAAATAATTCCACCCTTTCCTGTGAGTTCTTCTAGGTCAAAGAAAGAGGACAAAGAAAAAGAGATTTTAGAGGTTTTCAAGAAAGTAGAACTCAACATTCCTTTGCTTGATGTTATTAAGCAAATTCCCAAGTATGCCAAATTCTTGAAGGAGTTGTGTACTACCAAGAGAGCTTTCAAACTAAAAGGTCATGAAATGGTAAGTATGGGTGAAGTTGTATCTGCTATTGTTCAAAAGAATATGCCTTTGAAGCAAAAAGACCCAGATGCGTTTACTATCCCATGTGTTATTGGTAATGTTAGTTTCAAAAGGGCCTTGTGCGATTTAGGTGCATCCATTAGTGTTATGCCTAAACATGTTTATGATTCTCTTAGTCTTGAGCCTTTGAATAAAACTAGCATTGTAATACAACTTGCGGATCGTAGTTTTGTTTACCCACTTGGTGTGATAGAAGATGTCCTAGTCAAGATTGACAGTTTGGTCATTCCATGCGACTTTTATATTTTTGATATGGAACATGATTCTTGTGATTCATCAAACAACACTCCTATATTGTTTGGGAGACCATTCTTGAAAACTGCCAATACAAAAATTGATTGTGGTAAGGATACTTTGTCTATGGAGGTAGAAGATGAAAAAATTGAATTTAATTTTCATGATGCAATGACATATCCTTATAGCAATGTTTATTCTATCACATGTTATGACCAAGTTGATAAGTGTATGCAGCAAGTTTGTGATTTTGATAGTGAGGATGGATTAAGCGTAGCTTTGAGCTGTGGCTATGATTTTACCAAGATAAAAGAGATGGAGAGGCATATATGTGTTCTCCAAAATGTGCATGACTCAGCATTGGATTTACAAGCTTTGCAAATTGTACTCCATGATGCAGGAGTCATTTACCTCATCATGGACAGTGAATGGGTGGCGCCTATCCTTTTGGTGCCTAAAAAGATTGGAATTACGTTGGAAGAGATTCGAAATGATTCTTACGAGAATGCAAGGATTTATAAAGAAAAGACTAAGAGTCTCCATGACCAAATGATTACAAGAAAAGAGTTTAATGTTGGAGACAAAGTCCTCTTTTATCATTCGCGTTTGAAACTTTTTCCTGGAAAGTTGCGCTCTCGTTGGATTGGACCCTTTGTTGTTTCTAATGTTTTTCCTTATGGTGCAGTTGAAATTACAAGTTTAGAAACCAACAAAGTACTCAAGGTCAATAGGCATCGCTTGAAACCTTTCTATGAAGGTTGGACGACAGAACTCACCGCTTTTGTGGAGTTAGCTGAACCAATCTATGAAGAATGAGCATGCAACATGTCGAGCCAATGACATAAAACAAAAGCGCTTACTGGGAGGCAACCCAACACAAAAAGAAAAAAAAAACAGATTTGCTTTCTTTTCCCTTATCTTTTTTTTTTCGCATTTTACTTTATTTTTGTCATTCTCCTATATTCCTTTTCTTTTATTTCAACATTGAGGACAATGTTGTGTTTTAAGTGTGGGGGTATTGGGAGAATGTTGGTTTTCTAATTTTGGTTTTCTTTGTTATTTTTCAAAATAAAAAAAAAAATTATGTTTGATCTTTTGAACTCCCATTGGTTTTTGAGAATATGAGTACTATGTATGAGAATTAGTTGAGATAGATGAAGATATAAATCAAATGAATGAGTGTGCATGCAAGTTTTAATGTTTAATTGGTTTAGGGATTGACTTTGAGAATATGCCATGTTGACTTTATAGTGTTATACCAATGCAAGCTTTTGAGCCTTCAACATTATATTCTTTGATTGTGCCTTCTTTCAATGATATGTATCTTTAGAACTTGCTTCATATCTTGTTGAGATTACATTCATATTACATATATACATGAAGATGATAAAGGTATTAGGAATTTTAACCACTTGAGCCAAAAAGCCAACCTAAAGCATATTATCCTTAGTGAGCCCTTTTGAGCTTGTTTATCTTTTCTTTGCTTTATCCATGTATAAGCCTTAACTTTTTATATGTTTTCCTTTTCCCCTGGCCAAGGATTAGTAGAGCATATACTTATGATATCTCATGGAATTATGGTTGGAAATTATGTGAAAAGAAAGGAGAAATGATGTTTGATGAAAAGATGGGCAAAGTTGCCAAAGGTAAAAAAAAAAAAAGGAAAGAAAAAAAAAAAAGAAAAGAAAAGGAAAAAAGTGCTCCTTTATGTTCTTAAGATTTTATATTGAAAAAGCTTGAAATCAAAAGAAGTTAAGCATTGGTGATTAAAGATGGAAAATTTATGTGCTTTGATGGAATATCTTGTTTGAAATATTATTTTTCAGAATGCTCTACTTTCTTTGGTTTGAACCTTTTCTTCTACTCTATTTTACCTCACCTTTACCTTAGCCCCATTACAACCAGAAAATAAGACCTTTTGATTCATGCATTGTTTGTAATATGTTATTAATGGAGATGAGATTGAAGAGCAAGTTTGTGGTAGAACATATTCATTGATTGAATTTGAGAGATTTAAACACATAAGCCCTAAACACATGAGTGTTGGAGTGTATATCAATGAGAGGACCTATCACTTTGGCATGACATAGATTTCATTTAAATCTCGACGATTAATTGAATTTTGAAGTTTTCATGTAAATAAATTCATGAAAATTTATACTCTTTATCCTTTTTATTTGTGTTCTTGTTTATAATGCATATATTCTTAGATATTGATGGGAGATTAGAAGATTATTCATAGTGATTTCATTTAATTTAACTTCAATTTGATTTTACCTATCCTTTCTCGAGGACGAGCAAGAGCTAAGTGTGGGGGTATTTGATGCAACCATATTATTCAATAGTTTCACCCACATTTAACTAGTGTTTTGCCTATGTTTTATATATAAAATGCCTTGATATTCTTTGTTTATGTTTTGAAGGCACTTTTGGATGAAAGATGCAAAAAAGAGTAAATTGGAGATAATTGGCAGATTTGACCTTCAGTCGATGTTTTGTGCAGAGCATGAGTTCTAGAGGTTGAAATGAAGTGATTCCAGTGGCATTAAAAAGCTAACATCCATACCTTTCTGGACATCTAAGGCAAGAAAATAAAATAAGGAAGAGCATGGAAATCGCAGCCTTCAAAGTCAAATCTCGCAATCTGCCAGTGTTGACCTTCGGCCATTCCAACTTGAATATCTGGCGCTACAGAAGTCCAATTGATGCAAACTCAATTTTTTTGGATTCATGACTCAAATTTCTATAAACGCTCCAAATTTCAGCCAAAAACGATGTCATATGAGGGAGATATGATTTTTCAAAGATGACATCTGAATTCTGCCAGCAAACAAGTTTCTTGAAGAAACGAGTCCAAATTACGTTCCGAAGCATCTAAACCGATATCCAAGTTTTTATTTCAGCAATTTAGCTCCTCTAAGTCAAAGCTTGAAGATTTCATGCAAGGCTATTTCTCCTTTTTTAGGAAAATAGTTATTGAAGTACTTAAATGTAAACAGTCTACTTAATGGAGGACTATTTTGTAAAATAGAGACCTAGGGTTTCCTAGGATATAAAAAGAATGAGAGAAGAGAAGGGGAGCAGCCAGCCAAGAAGAGAAAAACGCCCCCCTTCCTCTAAGAAACCCTAAATTATGCATTCTTCCTTCTTTTTGATTAGTTGTTCAACAAACATGCAAAGCTAAACACTTTTTCTTGGTTGCAAGGACACGGAAACCTTCGGATTTCAAGAACTGTGAGATTTATTTTACCTTTTCTTTTCAGTTTATATGATGAATATGTTTGTTCTCCTATGCTTATTTTTCCTATGATTGTTTATTTTAATTGCTAGAGCGGACTCTAAGTTATTATTGTAGACAATCTATTGTTAAGTTTGATATCAAAACCGGAGTTGTGGTATATGAACTTGTGAAGCAACTGAGTTTAATAATTGTGGCGGATCTACGTTATTAATCTTAGGGAGAACATTCAATCAAATCAAACATAGACTGCGGACAGTTATGTTTTCTTGATTAATCAACTTATCTAGTTCTTAAGGCTGCCATTGAATTAAATTACTAGTGCGGACACTGTGGTTGTTTGATGGTTAGGGCTAGTTATACGGCGGATCCGTTAACTAACCAATGTTAAGAAGAGATAAATATTCAGAATATAAATTGATGTTTCGTTTCCATGATCAGTTCTGATTTCTGTAGGTGGATGTGTGCTTGTGACCAAGGTTTGTTCTCTTGATAATTTTCTGATTTTATTAAATTTAGTTTGATAGTTTTCTGTTTTCTTTTGCTTTAGCCTAGATAACGTCCAAACCCCCCCCAAATTGCATATCATCTAGCATAAAAATCTGACTTGAATCTTCCTCGTGGGATCGACCCCTTGCTTGCTCTATACTATCTTGTGTGTTGTGTTTGAAGCTAGGGTAATTAATTTGTGCGACCGCGACATCGCAACAGGGATCGACCCCTTTCTTACTCTATATTATCTTGTGTGTTGTGTTTTAAGCTAGGGTAATTAACTTGTGCGACCGCGACATCGCAACAAATTTTGGCGCCGTTGCCGGGGAAGTAATTTTAGTTGATTCTTGTGCTTGTACTGTTATTTTTAGTTGCTATGATTGTTATTTATATTTCTGAAAGAAAAAAAAAAGAAAAACAGAATTTTTGCTTGTGGCGGTACTGTTCACTTGTGGCAGCGGTACTGTTCAAAACAGAATTGTTTGTGGAATTAGGTTTCAACCTTTCGTTTCCTGAAGGGAAACGACGTTCTTAACAAGACTAGTGGTGACCACTAGCCCTACCCTATCAAGGCCAAATTCCACTGTTATCTAAGGTTTTTAGGCAGTTTTAGTTTTCTAGCGTAGGATTTTCATATAATTTGCATTATGTTTTATCTCTTGTGTGGTTGTTTTCTTTTGAGTTTTCTTAGCGATTGATGTCTGTGACCCGTTCTACTAATCAAATTCAAGTGCAGGTTGATCTTGAAATAGAAAGCACTTTACACAGGTTAAGAAAGGAAACTCGCCTCAACACCATGGCGGTTGCACGGCAACAAACACTCAAGAAGCTTACTGCTCCTAACGTGGAAAATCAACCATTGTGCATAAACATTGACAATAATATAAACTTTGAGCTCAAATCTGGTTTTATACATTTGTTACCAACATTCAATGGTCTTGCAGGAGAAGATCCTCATACTCATCTCAAGGAGTTCCATATGGTTTGTGTTGGCATGAAACCGAATGGAGTTGATGAAGAACAAGTTAAGTTGAAAGCTTTCCCTTTCTCTTTGAAGGGGGCAACAAAGGCATGGCTTTTCTCTATTCTCCCAGGATCTATTGGAACTTGGAATGCCATGAAGAAGATTTTCCTTGAGAAGTATTTCCCAGCATCTCGAGTTGCCAACATAAGGAAAGAAATATGTGGGATTCGGCAATCTCATGGAGAGACTCTCTCCGAGTATTAGGAAAGATTTGAGCAACTATGCATTCAATGCCCTCATCATCAAATACCCGATCAGCTGCTCATTCAATATTTCTATGAAGGATTGATGCCTACTGATCGTAGTATCATTGATGCTGCAAGTGGAGGCGCATTGGTGGATAAGACACCCAAGGATGCACGCCAATTGATCTCAAACATGGCAGCCAACTCAAAACAGTTTGGCACTCGTGGAGACTTCTCCAACAAACGAGTAAATAAGGTAAGTATTTCTAACCTTGAAAATAAAGTTAATGATCTTACTTCTCTTGTGCGTTCTTTGGCTTATGGAAATGTGCAGCAGGTGAAAGTTTGTAGCATATGCTCCTTACAAGGACATGCTTTGGATATGTGCCCAACAATGTAAGAAGATTACATTAAACAAGCTCATGTAATTGATGGAGCATTCAACGGATAGCCCTAGCGTAAATATGATCCCTTTTCCAACACGTACAATCCTGGATGGAGAGATCATCCCAACTTACGCTACGGCAACCCATCCCAACAAGGCAATCAAGGCTGACAGTTCCATCCCCATGGAATTTAGCCCCAACAGAATTATCAAGCAAGACAACCCCCTCCATTCACAAACTCCAATGTTATGGGATCGTCATCCAATGATGATCTTCGTGAGATGATGAAAACTTTGGCTTCTAATACTGTTACCTTGCAACAAAATGTCATGTCTTTTCAACAAGAAACAAGGTCAAGTATTCACAACTTGGAAAAGAAAATGGGGCAAGTAGCTTCAAGTGTAGGGAAATTGGAAGCACAAATGAATGGAAAGTTGCCCTCCCAAGCATTAAATCCAAAAGAGAATGTTAGTGCAATCATGATGTGAAGTGGGAAAGAACTTGAAGAGCAAAGGTCGAAACAAATTGAGATGGAGAAAGAAGATGAGATAGAAACCGAATTGAGTCTAAAGAAGATACATCATCCTTCTCCTTTCCAAACTGAAACAACAACCAACACTCCAAAGGTAACTCCTCTCACTTAATGAATTCTAGTTTTAAAACAATTCCACCCTTTCCTGTGAGTTTTTCTAGGTCAAAGAAAGAAGACAAAGAAAAAGAGATCTTAGAGATTTTCAAGAAAGTGGAGCTGAACATTCCTTTGCTTGATGTTATCAAGCAAATTCCCAAGTATGCAAAATTCTTGAAGGAGTTGTGTACCAAGAGAGCTTTCAAACTGAAAGGTCATGAAACGGTAAGTATGGGTGAAGTTGTATCTGCCGTTGTTCAAAAGAATCTGCCTTTGAAACAAAAAGACCCAGGTGCGTTTACTATCCATGTGTTATTGGTAATGCTAGTTTTAAAAGAGCTTTATGCGATTTAGGTGCATCCATTAGTGTTATGCCTAAACATGTTTATGATTCTCTTAGTCTAGAGCCTTTGAATAAAACTAGTATTGTAATACAACTTGTGGATCGTAGTTTTGTGTACCCACTTGGTGTGATAGAAGATGTCCTAGTCAAGATTAATAGTTTGGTTATTCCATGTGACTTTTATATTCTTAATATGGAACATGATTCTTGTGATTCATCAACCAGCACTCCTATTTTGTTTGGGAGACCATTCTTAAAAACTACCAACACAAAGATTGATTGTGGTAAGGATACCTTGTCTATGGAGGTAGGAGATGAAAAAATTGAATTCAATTTTTATGATGCAATGAAATATCCTTATCGCAATGTTTATTCTATCACATGCTATGACCAAATTGATAAGTGTGTGCAGCAAGTTTGTGATTTTGATTATGAAGACGGATTAAGCATAGCTTTGAGCTATGGCTATGATTTCACCAAGATAGAAGAGATGGAGAGGCACGTATGTGTTCCCCAAAACGTGCACGAATCAGTATTGGCTTTACAAGCTTTACAAACCGTTCCCTATGGTAATGTCTTTGTTGATTTAGAACTCTCATATAAAAAGCTTTTGCCATCTATTTTACAGGCCCTCGAGTTAGAATTAAAACCTTTGCCCGATAATTTGAAGTATGTATTCATTGGCGACAACAATACACTTCCCGTTATCATAGCAAAAGGTTTGACAAGTATGCAAGAGGAAAAACTTGTGAAGTTGTTGTGTGATCACAAGACGACCATTGGATGGACTTTAGCCGACATCAAGGGCATTAGTCCCTCAATGTGTATGCATCACATACTATTAGAGGACAACGTAAAACCAATAAGGGAAATGCAAAGGAGGTTGAACTCGTCTATGATGGAGGTAGTGAAAGCTAAAATTTTGAAACTGTTAGATGCAAGAGTCATTTACCCCATCACTGACAGTAAATGGGTCGCGCCAATCCATGTGGTTAGGATTAGTTATACGGCGGATCCGTTAATTAATCAACGTTAAGAAAAGATAAAATTTCAGAACATAAACTGCAATTTTCGTTTCAAGGATCGGTTCTAATTTTTGTTGGTGGATGTGTGCTTGCGACCAAGGTTTGTTTTCTTGATAAATTTCGGTTTCAATTGATTTTGTTTGCTAGTTTAATTTCTTCTATATTTTAGATCATCACAAATCAAAACACCCCCAAATTGCATAACGTATAACATAAAAATCTAAACAAAATCTTCCTCATGGGATCGACCCCTTGCTAGCTCTATACTATCTTGTGTGTTGTGTTTTAAGCTAGGGTAATTAATTTGTGCGACCGTGACATTGCAACAACACGCTTTGGCCCACCGTGTAAAGGGTGGCGGGATGTTTTGGATTCCACCGTGAAAGGCTACCAACAGCCACTAGGAGGCGCCGCATGTGCCGTCCAAAGGGTGCAGAGTGTCTTCAACTTGCTAGCGCATGCTCTACATACACCAACCACTCTTTTTAATTATAAAAAAGACTAGAACACCCTTGACCCCACTGGATAATTTCAAGAAAACCGAGGTTAAAAAACCTAATTAGGCAAAAAAAATTGATCCTAGGGGTTATATGTTAATTACACTGTATAAAAAATATGAAAATCTAAAAACACCCTCAGACATTAGCTGTGTTTTTCTTTTTAAAGGCATGGGAGTAATTATATTGTGTTCTAGAGCTTGTCTTCACATCCATTTTTCAAGCTGAATTGTTGCTTACGTTTGAACAAAAGTCACAAGCTAATTGGACGGGCCATCACCAGAGATAGTTTTTAGTGTTTGCTCGAGCAAGCTAGCGATGTGGACCATGTTAATCTTTAGGAAGTCCAGTTCCTCTTGGAAGTGAGCATCACGGTTAATATGTTCTTCATCTTCCGTGTTTCTTTGTCGAAGTCAGGTGTTATAAACTCTGTGGAATTTAGCTTTTTTTAGGACCTATATTTCAACTTGTATATGCAGTCATGACATTTAAGACCCCAAAACATGAATGCTTATAGATGCAAGTGTATGTACATGTACATTGAATAAGGATTAACCTGTTCAAAGAACTAATCCATGAATTTTTCATTGAATACGAGCAAAAATCTGTAGTTTGATGAATATGAAAAGATCTTTTACAAGTCTTCATCTTGGTTAAATCTCATACACATTGGAGAGTACAAAACAAAAAGATGGGTCTCAGCCCTTTCCATTCAAAAAAGACAATGGTTTTTATGTGCGATAGTTTATCGGCCTTAGTCTTTGGGCAATTGCCCTCAACTAGTTACATCATCTCATATTCTTGCCCGTATTCAAAAAATTATGGTTTTAGCTCAACAAATCTTATGAAGTTCAGGATTATTGATTAGGTATGCCTTGATTCAAAATGAATTATTAGGGAGTTCATATCCTAAGGGTAGGTTCTAAGCCATTATATAAAGGGTAAGCTCATTACCTAGTCTCAAAAGGGTTTATGATCTACCTAGTGACCACTTTTCATGAAGACAATATAGGAGTTTATAACAAATGGTCGGGGAATAGTATGATTGTCATTACCAAGTAAACACTCAGCTCATAATTGGATGTTTTACGAATCTGAACCCCGACTGAAAGTCGTGAGGCAGGCCGCTACTCCCTGCCTACCCTAGAATTGAGTTTATTCTCAAAATTAAAATGCATGAATGCATTAATCCATACTTGATGTACTTGTGCATGAATAGTATGTAAAAAAAATACAAGCTAAAATTAAACGATAGAGACCAATAAAAATAACAAAAGCAAACAATCAAATAAAAAAAGCTCAGTCCAACTAGACAAGTCCTCAGTGGAGTCTTCATCTTGTCGTGACATGCATGACATCGAATGACAGATTTGTCTCCTGGAAGGGTGTTTGGGTTTAATCATAAAGTTATGATTCGACTAAGAAACCTATGGTCTGCAAGAGCCTAAGTAAGGAGACTAGTTATGCAAGGGAAAGACGCATCACCCTCAGTGCACCCTACCTAAAGTAAGATGCATTATTGATTGATTGTTATTCTAAGTCATCTTTCAATTTGTTGGTATTGTCTAAGGTTCAAGGCATATCACCTTTCGTAAGGAAGTCTTCACCTTATCGGGTTAAATCTTAATCATATTGAGGCCTTAATTTTAGCATCACACTTATTTCCTAGATACAACTAATTCTTAATGTTTATTGCTATTAATTTATTTAATTTAATACTATAAGTATACATTATGTTGTAAAATTCATACCCTGAATATTAATTAAACAAATTAATTTTTGTTGTATTTTTAAGATTTTAGCCAAATTTTAATGGATAATTATTAATTGATTATGATATGTATTTTGTACTTTTAAACCATAATAAAAATACATTTTTATTTTTTTAGAAAATATGCATGAAAAACTTTTAAAATTTAGCTGTATGCAATTAAAACATTTGGTTAATTAATTTTTTTATATCTTTTTTCTTTTTTTAACATATATTTAACACAAGATAAAAAAGTGATGAAAAGAAAATGCAACACACTCACACATTCTCTGTTTTACTATATTTTTTACTCACGCACCCCACAATTATGTGTTTACAAACCACAAAAATTCAAAATTTAACAATAATTTAAACACACATAATAAACATTTAAGATTTGAAAAATCAATCTAAAGGTTGAAATAATTTGGAGAAGTTGTTGGAAATTCATGAACCAAGCTGAAAAACTTCCGAAAGTGGTTAAACAACCATGACGCATTTATCCATGTGCCGCCACCACTGGCAGCATATGAGACCATGTGTTGTCATCGGTAAAGAAAAAAAAGTGGATCTAGAGCATCTTCTTCTTCTTTTTCTTCCTATGCTGGTGATGAGAGTCATTTGTCACCTATAAAAACATTAAACCACACAACAAAGCTTTAGTTTCATTTGCTCCTCTCTCTTTCTACAAATTTGTTTCTCTTTCCTGCTACTAGTCATTAATATTGTTGTTGATGATTGGATCATTATGGTTTTCATAACGAAACTCAACATTAGTGGTGGACAAATAAAGAAGAAAAGTCTATGTTTATAGGTTGCTATCATCAATAGATGAGTTGGGGTACGTTGTAATGGATGTCAATGATATAGGCTGTCGGTTTTAGGTGAAATGAAGGAGAGGAGGAGGATGACGCTAGTGGTAAGAAGTTGGTTTAGTTGCAACTGGGTTAATGAGTTTCCTCCATGGTGGTGGTGGTGGTGGTGGTGGTGGTGGTGGTGGTGGTGGAGGAGGAGGTTGCGTTGCTGTTGTTGTGGCTGAGAAGGTCACAATGTTGTGAAGGAAGGTAATTGACGCAGGGCTAAGATGGGGGAACAGTCAAGTTCTTCAATGAGAAGAGGAGAACCAGGTTGGCTAGTGGGGGTTCTGCTGTCGGCATGGTGGGTGGTGAAAAGACAGTGAAAGAGGCTGGGAAAGTGATATTAAGGTTGGACTAGGGCTGATTTTGGTTAATGTCTTTTACAGTGAAAATGGAGGCAAGAAAAGGCCAACTTGTGGTGGTGAGGATGGGTGGTAAATTGTCAATGGGAGGTTGGTTGTCATGGTTAGAAAGAAAAGGGATGGTTTTATAGAAGAGAATTTGGGGGTTATTCATGGTTGAGAAGAAGACTGGAAAAATCTTGGATAATGAAGTCTTTGGGTGGTTAGAGTAGAGATGATGGAGGGATACGAGAGAGAGAAGGTTCTTTTTTATATGGTAGTGATGATTGGTGTTGTAAAGATGAGGGCTAGGGTTTTTTGTGTGGGAGAGAATGTCTCTCTTTTTTCTAGTTTTTTTTTACTTGTTTTCCTAGGTTAAGTTTTTTTTTTACCCCTCTTCTGTGTGACATTCCTTCACCATTTTATAAGCAAACTTTTTTGTCTCTTTTCTCTCAATTGCTTGGTGACTAAGCAAATCAAATTCAATTTAGTCCTTTTATTTTTTTTTCCTTACACTTTTGGTCCCCTTGTCCATATATTTTTATTTTTTCTTATTTTTTATATTTTGATTTTTTTTTGAAAAAGACAACATCAACGTTGACTCAATGAGAATAATTAATCAATGATTTTGAAATATATGCTTTAATAGTTGAACGCGTTGAAAATAAAATTTTGAATTCTTTTGAAAAGACGTTGAAAATGACGTAAATACATCGTAAACATGTTTTTCTAATATTCTTTATACCTTGAAAATATTTAGAAAAACATGTGGTCAAAAATTGGGTTATGATAAGACCCATCTTGGCATCACTTATAGTTGGTGTGAAATCATTCCTTCTAGAAATGATAATGAAATTATTGGTCCAATAAGCACTTTCCACTAAGGTAGAAAAAGTGGTCAGACCTAAATTCTTTAGATATATCATGTATTTCATATACATGCCTTGAATACATAACTTGACATCTTCCTTTTCATAAAAACCCTCCAACATGTCTACGATATGATCTCAAAATTGTTCAATTTACTACAACAAAATCTCTTTAGAGCTTTGACATTCTTATCCTAGTTCAAACATTGTCATTTTTTCATGGCAGAGAAAAACATTTTAGTAAATAATTTGTATGTACTCGCCCATGTCTGTACAAAATAATGAGTTATATTCGCATACTAGGTGTATGCTTTTTCAATCAAAGACTTCGAAAATTCCTTCAACTTCAAATCATCATCTAGGCTATAAACACCAGGGTCTTCATAAACTTTATAATATGCTTACCAACATTCCTTTACTTGCCATTGAAAACCCTTAGAATTAGGATTGACATAGTCTTTTAGTTAAGGTCCCATGAAAATAAAGGTTGGATAAGGAAGTTTACGATCAAACTTGATTGTAGATTTTGCCATTTTTTACTCAAAATTTTCTTTTAAGTCCTCTTTAGTAAGATAGTGTTATTGATCATTAAAAACCAATATTGTGGGTTTTTTAATGGTTATAAATGGATGCATGATGAATTTTTAGTGAGGGGATGTCCTCCCTATCATTCAACTGATCGAGGTAGGCCACCTTTTGAAAGTGTTGGAAGTTTGCACTACTAATTTAAAAAGTTTAAGGGTTATCACTATATTTAACATTGAGAAAGTTGGTGTTATCACCATTGCTGTTAGAGCTGAGTAAAGTTCTGTTATCATTATGCACAAATATGTTGGTTATAGGTTTAATAGTCTTCTTTATCATATTGGAAGGGGCTATTATTATTTTATAATCACTAACTCTCTAGTGGAATCACCAAAATATATATAAGGATTTCTAGTGGTCTAATTGTTCCAGGCGACCTACCCGATGAAGAATAAAACGCAAAAAGGGTTTGTAAAATGCGAAAAGGGTTTCGCGAGTGGTCTAATTGTTCCAGGCGACCTGCCCGATTTCACGAGTGGTCTAATTGTTCCAGGCGACCTGCCTGATAGGAAGAATAAAACGCGAAAAGGGTTTCGCGAGTGGTCTAATTATTCCAGGCGACCTGCCCGAAGAAGAATAAAACGCGAAAAGGGTTTCGCGAGTGGTCTAATTGTTCTATGTGACCTGCCGGATAGGAAGAAGAAACGTGAAAGATTTCGCGAGTGGTCTAATTGTTTTAGGTGACCTGCCCGATGAAGAAAAAAACAAGGATTTTTTTTTTGACAAATACAAAGAAAGGGTCTCATTGGTGTCTTATCCCCGAGATGAGAGATCAAAGGAGCGCTTGAAAGGAAGAAGAGGGCTCAAAGGCGCACTCGAAAGAAAGTGAGGACTCGAAAAGTACTTAAAAAGAGGTGAGGGCTCAAAAGCGCACTCAAAAGGAGATGAGGGCTCGCAGGCGCACTCGAAAGGAGGTAGGGTTAGGAAACACATTACCTTAGATGGTCGAGGGCTCGAAGGTGCACTAGAAAAGGAAGCGAGGGCTTGAAGACGCTCTCGAAAAGGAGGTAGGGTTAGGAAACGCACTACCTTGGATGGTCACGGGCTCAAAGGCGCACTCTAAAAGAGATGAAGGCTCGAAGGCGCACTTAAAAAGAGATAAGGGCTTAAAAGCGCTCTCAAAAAGGGAGGTGGGGTTAGGAAACACACTACCTTAGATGGTCAAGGGCTCAAAGGCGCACTCTAAAGGAGATGAAGGCTCGAAGGCGTATTTGAAAAGAGATGAAGTCTCGAAGGCGCTCTCGAAAAGGGAGGCAGGGTTAGGAAACGCACTACCTCGGGAATGGAAAATGAAAAGTGGTGGAAAAAATACACAGATTTTTTAGGTGGCCTAATTCTCATGGGCAGCCTGCCCAGCAATTTCAATCTTGGCCATTTCAAGGTGGCCTTCCACTTGATGGATTCCGCCAGAATTTTCTCTTATAAAATTTGCAAAACTCATTGTCCAATGTCTCAAAGTTTAGATGATATACATGCATCTTTACCTGATTTGAAATATAGACCCCCATTTCTTCTTGATCTTCTTGTTGCTTTGATTGATGAGGACTTGTTATCTCTGCTTTGGGTCATCTTCATCGTTTGGCTTCTAGCCCACTCGAGTTGGCCCATGTAAGTCTATTTCCAGATTTGTTTACACAACTCAACCTTTTTGGTGCCCATCGTAACCCAATTGCTTGCTAAAGATTTTCTAACTCGTCAAATAATTTGAGAGGATCACTCATTAGTCCTCATTTCACTGCTAAAAACATTCAGTGTCACTTGCTGAAAGGATCAAGCTGTGTTTGTAAACCAAAATGCTTCCTTATCTGGTTGAAGGAAATTGCCATCTCATTTTCTAGAATTTTTCCTTCTAAACACAATGTTGCCCCCTTGTATTGGTCATTGCCTCTAAGTGTGTTTTGTCAATGACTTAGACAAATAATGGTTTTAAGAAGTCATTCTCTCATTTCTCTTCTTTTTAGTTTGGTGAAGGAATATGGGTCTAGAATGAATCTTGAAATCTTGATCTTGTATTTTGAAAACAAAAATTATTTCGATGTGAATCTAAAACAATTTGCTTTTGAAATCTTGCAACTCCTTGGTTATTTTCTTTCTTGGAAAAGAGATTATTTGCTCTTGTTTTTGGCAATGAGGTCTTCGGTGAAAATACATCATGAAATGACCTTTTGTTTTTATAGGTTTTCAAAGTGAAGGGCTCGAGAAAAAGCTCGAGGTTTTGTTTGAGAAAAACTTGTCTCTTTTTTAACATTCATTTTTATCAGCATGAATAATAATGAGTAGTTTGTTCTTGATGTTATGAATTTTATGAAAAAGTATTCTTTGCATTTTGAGAGCATTTTTATTGTTCTAGGTTGCTTGCTTGCTTGATTAGAAAGGATTTCTACAGGCACGTAATGTAGGCTGTGGTTTTTTGCTATGAAAGAAAAGGATTCATAAGGCTCAAATAGTGTTTCAGGGTTTCAAAGACTTGGGATCACTATCAACAGTTTGACTCTTGACGTCATTCATATTTTCTTTTGCCGCTCTTTTTTAATTTGCTGCTTCTTCTTTTTTTATTGCTTTGCTAGGGCATACTCACTTTATCTTGGATATCACTTTTTCTAGTGATTTGGGCATGCCCCCTAGCATTTGAGTTTCTTGAGCTCTTATGCCTTTTTGGCTTTCTCACAGCTTTTTCATCTTTTCTCATTGAAATTTTCACTTGCCCCCAGTGTGGGGTGTGATCCTAGTCAAGATTTTTTTTCACGAAAGAAATATTATTCAGTCTCAAAAAGGGATCACAAAGGATGTACTTATTTCAGAACGTGAAAGAAATAACAAAGATGGTCTTTCCTCATTTCAAGCGTAAGCAGCTATGATCAATAAACTTTAACCTCATCTAGTGTGATGGTTTGGTCTTTGCAAAGATGCATTTCATGAATCATGAGCAACGAGTTCACTATATACCATTATTCATATATTTAAAAACACATGATTCAATAGTCATGGGGTAAAGGTGTTTGAACAAACATTAAATTATTTTTGAAATCAAAATGCCAGATCAAATTTTCAAAACCCCAATAGGGAATTTGATTTTAGAAAAAGAGATGAATTGCATCTATGAGATCACGCGAGGCTTTCAAAGTGTATTCGTGAGTTCTTATAAGAAAAGTCTCTCAGGAAAATGAATAATGCTTGGTCGTAAACACGATTGAATGACAAACTCATTATTTCATTGAAACTTTAGAAGAGAAATTCAACAACAAAGAACTTATGCCAACATCTTGGGTTATGAACACATAAAGGGGCTAAACATTCAGCGATCATTTATTGGAATTTTCAAAATCTTTCAATCATTCATTCTCTTCGACAAGGGCATCTTTTCAACAGTTTAGTTAAAGTCATATGCAGACCATTCTCGGCTTAGTATCACCATAGCTTTTTTCTTCAAGATAGTTGATTTCTGGGAGTCAGTGTGAAGAAATTAGCTATAGGAAGGGTAGGTGCCTTAATAACCAACTTCAATGTCCTTCCCTTTTCCAGCCAAAACCATTCTTCTCAATCGAGTCAACAATCTTACCTATCCCAATGGCTTGTTCAATCCTCTCAGCTATAACAACCAAGTCAGTGAAATGTTGTGCGGAGCTTCCAACCATGTATTCAAAGTACGGATCTTTAAAGGTGTTGGAAAATAAACTAATCATATCTTTTTCCAACATGGGAGGGTTAACTTGTGCAGCTACCTCACTCCATCTTCGAGCGTATTCCCTTATGGACTCCTTGTTGTCCTTCTCCATATCTTGCAAGCTTAACCGATCAGGTTCCACGTCTATATTGAACTTATATTGCCTCATGAAGGCATCAACTAAATCCTTGCATTTTTTAACCTTGGTATTGTCCAACCACATATACCAAGTGAGGGTAGTGTCACTCAAGCTGTCTCGAAAGAAATGAATCAGCAGTTTCTCATCATCAACCACCTCAACCATTTTATTGCAGTATGCCTTGAGATGAGTTACAGGGCATTGGGTTCTTGTATACTTAACGAATTTTGGCACCCTAAACTTCTTAGGAATGACTACGTTAGGTACCAAACACATCTTGACAGCTTTCACCAGGTCACACAAATGGTTTCCCTCAACTGCCCTTACCCTCTCTTCTAGGGCAGTCCATTTTTCCAGACCCTCTTCTTTTAACATCTTGCCCTTTTGAGATTTCTTCTCTGTAAAATTAATGGTCAACGACATTCTCGTGGGGTATGCTGGTTGGAAATGCATGGCTTGTTGAAAATCAGATGGCAACCCATTTGCCCCTAGATTCTGTGGATTGAAAGGATTTACAAGCATAGGTTCAAGCTGAGCTATATGTGTTGCTTTTTCCGGATTTGTCTCTCAAGGCCTGTTCGAGTAGACTAATAAGCCTTGCGACTTTTTCTTTAAGATTGTCCACCTCTTTTTGGTGTTAGGCTTCCAACTAGGCTCTTTCTTCGTTTTCCATTTGTCTTTTTCTCGAACTAGTGTTATAGATAGGTTTCAATGGGAAACCTATATTTCAACCTGCTAAATGTAAATCATGCAATTATGCAAAAATGTTGATTCAATTAAAAAAAATACGTATAAAATGCAGACTTGCCCTTCACGGGGTGACAACCTAATAGGAAGATCCTAATTGTTGAGTGCATCAAGGGGTTGGTCATTATCTAGTTTTAAAGGGTCTCTCGCATTGTGATATCCCACATCGAAAGCGAGCGTCCAGAGCCAGGGCCTTATAAGTGCATGCTCACCTTGACTAGTAAGATGCGTTTTGGGGCCATGTGTGGCTGCCAAGAACAAACCCGTGAGGGGGACATAGGTGGAAGCCCTAGACATGGGTGGACTGGGAGGCCTAAAGTGGACAATATATTGCTAGTGAGGTGGGGTGTTACACGCATGCTCAATAATCGTCCTTGAAAGGTCGATATAAGGCTTCCAAGTAGTGTGAAGATAGAGGCCCTTAGTAATATCAGTTTGGCATATCAACCACTTCCAAGTAAACAATCAAGCGAGAGTTGGATGGTTTCACGAGTCTTACCCAGGCTAAAGCCGTTGGGGTACCGCTACTTTCCCACTTATCCTAAATTGTAAAGTGTGTGCTCTCAAAGTGATGCATGGCAATATAAACAAGGATGCATGTTAAAGTAGTAAATGTAGGAAAAATAAACAAATAAACATCACAAACAAGATAGCAATAATAAGACAAAAGGCAAAGCTTAATCCTAAGGTCCCTAGTGGAGTCGTCATTCTGTCACACCCGACATCACGGCGGCCTTAAAAATATTTATAAGGAAAGAACATATTTCTGGCATCTTGTTCTTTCAGGGGGAAATATCTTGTTTAAGGAGTCGCCACCTAATATTATGGTCACTAGGAACCCTAACTAGTCAACAGAGATTCTATGGTACGAGACTGGTTACGTAAAAGGGAAGATATTATCACCCCTTAAACGTTCTGCCTGAGGCAGACTGCATTGCTGGTTTTGTCTTAAATTGCTAAATGTTTATTAGTTTATGCTATGATGTTTTGCTTATAATATTCCTGACTCTGGCGTCAGTGAATATTCGACTACGGATACTTCCAACTCTGGCATTGGTAAGTATTGCGTAACCCGAAACAAAAATGAATGGTGTTGTTGACTCTAGCTCTTTAAATAAACCAATAAAAATAAATTTAAATATATGCATACATATTTTTTATTTTTTTATTTTTTATTTATATTTTGAGGGCTAGGCCCAGCTCAGCCCACATGGGTTGGGCTTGACCCAGCCAGTGATCCGGTTGGGCCACATGAAGGACGCGTGAACCAAATCACGCGTGCATGAGTAGGTAAATTCAAAGTAAATAGCAAACAGTGAATTAAAACAAAAAAATAGGGAAAAAGAGTAAAAGACTTACTTGGTTCTTTTGTAGAAAATTTGTGCGAGATTGCTGAGGGCGACGCTCCTGCTTTCAAGTTTCCTCTTGCTCCTTCTGCTTGTCTCTCACGTTATATTCCCTTCCTGTGTCTCTATTTCAGCTTGTTTTTTTTGTTTCTTTGCTCTATTTTCAGAACACGTCTCTACTCTCTCTTGGCCAGTTTCCTCTCTCGTTTTTCTTAGGTCAGAATTGGTGAGGGAAGCCTATTTCTAGTATGCGAGTTCTGGAGATAAACCTGAAAGTTCCTGTGCTTTGCTTGTGCTTCTTTTCTTTCTAGTTTCTTTCGTCCCTCTCTCTAACCAACCTCTATTTTTTCGGTGCTCCTCTGTTTATATAGAGCCCGGCGGATTGGTAACAGGCGGTATGCTGAGGGTCGACCAACATTAAGGCGCCCATAACTGAAGCCAACGGATGATTACTGCTGCAACGTTTCTCAGCCTTTACTGCAGAAAACGGTCACTGGCTTAAAGAAGAAGAAGAGCGTCCTTTCAAAACAACGTTGTTTAGAGATAAAAGGTGGCCATTTTATGTTTTGACCCGTGCAGTTTCGAAAGTATTGTAATTAATCCCCTGGTTTAAACTGTAATTGGCCCCCTGTATTTGTGGGCCATTTTCAATGTAGTCCTTGGATTTTAATTTTGCAATTTTGACCCCAAACTTTAATATTTCTTCAATTAAGTCCCTGAATAAGTTAATTTCAAGCTCAATTAAGTCTAAAACTTGTCAATTCTCCAATTAAACTCTTGATTGGATTAATTAAATTAATTCCAAGCTTAATTAAGTCTCAAAACTTATCAACTCTCCAATTAAACCTTTGATTGGATTAATTAAACTAGCCAAGAGTTTAATTAAATCTTTAAACTTCCAATCATATTGCCCTTAACCCAAATTTTAATTCATTCTTCATTTATTTTATTTTTACTTGTTTTTTCATCTTCATTTTTTCATCATCTTTTTTATCATTTTTCAGTAAATAAAATAATAATAATAATAATAATTAAAATAAAAAGGGTAAAAAATTAGGTTATGACAGTAAGGATACTTTGTCTATGGAGGTAGGAGATGAAAAAAATTAATTTAATTTTCATGATGCAATGACATATCCTTATAGCAATGTTTATTTTATCACATGTTATGACCAAGTTGATAAGTGTGTGCAGCAAGTTTGTGATTTTGATAGTGAGGATGGATTAAGCGTAGCTTTGAGCTATAGCTATGATTTTACCAAGATAGAAGAGATGGAGAGGCATATATGTGTTCCCCAAAACGTGCATGAATCAGCATTGGCTTTGCAAGCTGTTCCCCATGATGCAGGAGTCATCAACGCCATCATGGACAGTTAATGGGTGGCGCCTATCCTTTTGGTGCCCGAAAAGATTGGAATTACATTGGAAGAAATATAAAATGATGCTTATGAGAATGTAAGGATTTACAAAGAAAAGACCAAGAATCTTCATGATCGAATGCTTACAAGAAAGGAGTTTCATGTTGAAGACAAAGTCCTTCTTTATCATTCGCGTTTGAAACTTTTTTCTGGAAAGTTACGCTCTCGTTGGATTGGACCATTTGTTGTTTCTAATGGTTTTCCTTATGATAAAGTTGAAATTACAAGTTTAGAAACCAACAAAGTACTCAAGGTCAATGGACCTCGCTTGAAACCTTTCTATGAAGGTTGGATGCCAGAACTCACTGCTTCTGTGGAGTTAGCTGAACCAATCTATGAAGAATGAGAATGCCACATGTCATGCCAATGACATAAAACAAAAGCACTTACTGGGAGGCAACCCAACAAAAGAAAAAAAAATTCAGATTTGCTTTCTTTTTCCTTATCTTTTATTTTTCATATTTTACTTTATCTTTGTTATTCTCTTATATTCATTTTCTTTTATTTAAACATTGATGACAATGTTGTGCTTTAAGTGTGGGGGTATTGGGAGAATTTTGGTTTTCTTTGTTGTTCTTAAAAAAAAAATTATGTTTGATCTTTTGAACTCCCATTGGTTTTTGAGAATATGAGTAATATGTATGAAAATTAGTTGAGATAGATAAAGATAAAAATCAAATGAATGAGTGTGCATGCAAGTTTTAAGGTTTAATAGGTTTAGGGATTGACCTTGAGAATATGTCATGTTGACTTTATAGTGTTATACCAAAGCAAGCTTTTGAGCCTTCAACATTATATTCTTTGATTGTGCATTCTTTCAATGATATGTATCTCTAGAACTTGCTTCATATCTTGTTGAGATTACATTCGCATTACATATATACATGAAGATGATAAAGGCATTAGAAATTTTAACCATTTGAGCCAAAAAGCCAACCTAAAGCATATTATTCTTAGTGAGCCCCTTTTGAGCTTGTTCAACTTTTCTTTGCTTTATCCATGTATAAGCCTTAACTTTATATATGTTTTCCTTTTCCCCTGACCAAGGATTAGTAGAGCATATACTTGTGATATCTCATGTAATTATGGTTGGAAATTATGTGAAAAAAAAAAAAGAAGAAGAGATGCTTGATGAAAAGATGGGCAAAGTTGTCAAAGGTAAAAAAAAAAAAAAAAAAAAAAAGGTGTTCCTTTATGTTTTTAAGATTTTATGTTGAAAGAGCTTGAAATCAAAAGAAGTTAAGCATTGGCGATTAAAGATGAAAAATTTATGTGTTTTGATGGAATATCGTGTTTGAAATATCATTTTTCAGAATGCTCTATTTTTTTTGGTTTGAACCTTTTCTTTTACTCTCTTTTATCTCACTTTAACCCTAGCCCCATTACAACCGGGAAATAAGACCTTTTGATTAATGCATTGCTTGTAATATGTGGTAATGAAGATAAGATTGAGAAGCAAGCTTATGGTAGAACATACTCATTGATTGAATTTGAGAGATTTAAACACATAAGCCTTAAACACGTGAGTGTTGGAGTGTATATGAATGAGAGGACCAATCACTTTGGCATGACATAGATTTCATTTAAATCCTGATGATTAATTGAGTTTTGAAGTTTGCATGTAAATGAATTCATGAAAATTTATACTCTTTATCCTTCTTAATTGTATTCTTGTTTATAATGCATATATTCTTGGACATTGATGGGAGATTAAGAGATTGGTCATAGTTATTTGTAATTTGATTTTATCTATCCTTTCTCGAAGACGAGCAAGAGCTAAGTATGAGGGTATTTGATGTAACCATATTATTCGATAGTTTCACCCACATTTAACTAGTATTTTGCCTATGTTATTTATATAAAATGTCTTGATACTCTTTGTTTTATGTTTTAAAGGCACATTTAGATGAAAGATGCAAAAAGGGGTAAATTGAAGGCAATTGGCAGATTTGATGTTCAGTCGATGTTTTGTGAAGAGCGTGAGTTTTAGAGGTCGAATTGAAGTGATTCCAGTGGAATTAAAAATCTAACATTCATACCTTTCTGGAAATTTAAGGCAAGAAAAATAAAAAGAGAAAGAGCATGGAAATCACATCCTTCAAAGTCAAATCTCGCATTCTGCCAATGTTGACCTTTGGCCATTCAAAATTCAATATCTGGAGCTGTAGAAGTCCAATTGATGCAAACTCAATTTTTTTAGATTCTTGACTTAAAGACCTATCAACTCTCCAAATTTCAACCAAAAAAAATTTCATATAAGGGCTATGTGATTTTTCAAAGATGACAGCTGAATTCTACCAAACAATGGTGGGTTGTTGGTGGCAGCTAAATATTGTCAAAAGAAGCTGCACCAACCATTGACAAAAGATAGCCACCATTGTTGATAAGTGCAGGAGGAGCTGCCATTGAAGCCTATAAATAGAGGCATCATTTCGAGAGAAAAAAGAGAGGGAAGGAGAGTGCAGTAGAATCAAAGAAAGAGGGGTGGCAGCCATAAGAGAAGAAACACAAACTCTCCCCTCTAGAAACCAGAAATCATGCTTTCTTCCATGTTTAGGAGTAGTTTTTCAATAGATATGCAAGGCTAAACTTGTTTTCTTGGTTGCAAGGACGCAAAAACCTTCAGATTTCAATAACTGTGATATTTATTCTTCCATTTATTTTCAGTTTGTATTATGAATGAGTATGCTTGTTTTCCTATACATATTTCCTATGAACCATTTGAGTCATCTAGCATTTTGACCCTTTTCTAAATTTCACCAACTTACATACTAACTATTAGATTACTCTGAAACAACAATGACAAATTTCAAGCTTTCTTAATACATACTCCAACATTATATTATAACAAAATAACAATACATACCTACACAATTCTCTAACATTCATATCCCTTTTATTATATCTTATATCAAACCAACATGTATTCAACGATAAGATTACTTAATCTATTAATTTTAAAGTTTTTCCATTTACTTGGATACATATAACATCACAAAAGGGTTCAACATAAAGTCCACATCCTTGCCAAACCCACATTTATACACACAACATATGTATATCAACACAAAGCTCGTTTCATAAAATATAATCATTCAGGCCAATATATTAATAAATATATGATCTCATACAATTCAATCAACTTAACAACATCTTGTAATTTTAGTAAAATATTTACAATTGATTATACTCTCTTTCTTACCATACTATGTACCATAACAACCCAAATTACAATTACTCATACAATTTCAACATTTTTACCTCACTTTCATATTATAAAACTTATGTTCCCAAACAAATTCATAGGTACATACACATATGCTTAAATAACTATTTAGCACATATCCTAATTCTCATACAATAAACATCAAATTAACACACAAATACATAATTTCATTCAATTATTCCTTCTCCCTCATTCTTTATCATAGTCAGCCCTAGGGTTAGGAAATTTCTATGATTTTTCTTTCAATTGACATCAAAATTCTACTCCATCAGACATTTATCTCATGCCAAATTAGTCAATTTACATCAAAACATCCACACCCATTTCCCCATTGTATTTCTCAAGAACCCTAGAATTGGAAATTTAGGGATTTGTTCTCCAATCAAAAAAGACATGTTAAAAATATAAATAAATGGAAGCTTAGTCTTTTACCTTAGATAGTTTAACTCAATTTATGAGTTCTTGCCAATTATCCACCAATTTCCTCTTTCTTCTCCAAAAATCCAAGCTTTCTCTCTCTTCTTTTTCCACTCTCAAATTCGGTCCCCCCCCCCCCTCCTAATTCCCTCTTTAATCTTGTTTTCTCTATCAATGATCATTCATATACACACTCCAATTCATATACTTGAAAGATCAATCCATTTATTTGGAAAGAAAAGAAGAAAAACATCTCCTCTTTCTTACAGCTGCTATCGACCATTTAAAGGAGAAAGGGAAGGAATTTTTTTTACTTAATTATGGAAATGCCATTAATAAGTCCATGTGTTATTTTCTATATTTTTGTTTGACCATCGACACTCTCGTAAGGCCTTCCTAAACTTCGATTGATCTGCAATTTTAACCTAACATATAATACTATGTCAAAAGACTCCTTGTAAAGTCTTAGCTTGGTATAATAATCGGACTAAGAGTTATGATTGATATCGTAAAACTAAATAATAGATAATTTTACGCAAAAATATAATTTTGTGTACTATTTTATTTACTTAAATCGTCAAGATTTTCAAAATAATTCATTAGGGACTTTCATATATATATATATATATATATATATATATATATATATATAAACTGTGTGATTGTATAAGGAGCTTATACCAACAATTAGTGTTATTTGCATGTAAAATCATATATTAATTTATTTGGAATTCTCTTATATTTTTCTAAATATCTTAACCCTAATTTTATAAAAATTATTTCTTTAAAATAATTATTTTACCCCATGAAGAAGTTTATACAATTTATCACTAGTTGACATTTCAAGTGTTGATTTTATTACTTTATTTCATCTAAAATCACTTTAAATTACTAAGATTGTTTATCCCTGTTTATAACAATTTTTCAGAGGGCAAATGTAATTAGTAAAAACAGGTCCTATATTAAGAGTGTGGCATTGTGGTAGCTTTTATGGTTGTGGTTTGAAAAAAGTTGTTTTATAAAAAAGTACTTTTAATTGTGGTTGGTTTGATAAAATATATGTTTTGTTAAAACTGTGGTTGAAATTGAGGTTGAACAAAAAGTAGTTTAATGTGTTTGGTTAAGAATGTTTTTCAAATTGAGGTTATAAAATAACTAAAAAAGACATATATTAATATTGATGGTTTTTAATTGAAATATTGTAGATTTTCCATTAAACTATCTGCAATTCCATCACGTACGAAATTAATTCGATAAGGACTTTAGTTTCCATTGCTTCTTGAGTGTGCAACAACATCATGTAAAATATCATTAGAAACAAAATTGAAATTGTGATTAAATTCTACAAATGCTTCGTTATCATGTGATTTTTTTCTAATGTAATTATATAGTGCCATTGATGTCACTACAATTTCAACTTATGTTTTGTATGGATAAGCAGACATGTTTTGTAAAATCCTCTACCTCTATTTTCATACTCCAAAAAAACATTCTATCACATTACGGAGCGATGAGTGTGCATAATTAAAAACTTTTTAGGATTTGTCTGTATGCATGAAAACAAAATATTTTTTTATTTTAGAAAAGAAAAATTAATTTTTTTATTTTTTTATTGTACTGGGTTGGATCTGGTCTAATATATTTTGATTTGGGCTGAACCTGATCCGACCATGAATAATAAAGACACTTTTTACTATTCATGTGAACAGTGAAAAGTGAATTATTTACTATTCATTGCTCACTGTTCATATACAAAATGAACACCGGAGAAAGCTTCTATGCAGCAAAAAAAGAAGAAGGCTACCCTACGCGGCGTTCTGAAAGGTTTTTTAACTGAAGCAAAATGACAATGACTATCTAGTGCACCGTCGATACAGGAGAGAGGAGAACATGTTAACAAATTCAAATTGCTTTTTAAAAAACTGAGTTCTAATCTCAATTTTAAGGGGGACTTACAATAATAAAAATATAGTTAATATATAATCAAACACTTATTAACTGTTTTTTATAATAATCGCAGCCACAATGCCTAATAAACAGTAACAAAAAAAAAAGAATAAATTTGAAAATGAAATTAGTAAATGGGGAAAGAATTGGGATATTTTTATTTCAGAGGGCTATCTCTTTTTTCAAGGGCTCGTGGATGTTAGGCACCGTTGTCTTCCCCATGGACATTTCTTGCTCAAGAGGAAAGGCACCGTAGAGACTAGATAGTGTCAGCGAGTCACTGTTTAGTCTCAATACCCATTCGCTAATCCCAAAAAAACACAAAGAAAGTCCCGTAATCGTAAATCCATGGAAGACAACACAAGAGCAGCAGCACCACCACCGCCTCAGCCACCAAATTTCGATCTCAACGACACCAACAACACCGCCTTGGTCGATGCTTTCTGCGAGATCACCTCTTCTTCCAAACAAGAAGCCCTCTTTTTCTTAGAAAGTCACCAATGGGATCTAGACTCCGCTGTCTCTACCTTCCTCGACAACGACTCCGCCCCTCCCCCCGTAACTGCAATCCCTCCTCTTCCTTCTCACCCCGTTAACTCTGCCTCTCCCTCTCCTTCCCCGTCCCCTCCGCAGTCTCACTCCCCCAATTACTCTCCCTCCCAGTCTCCGTCTCGGTCTCGCTCTCCTTCTCCCATCCCGTCTCGAGCTCCCTACCGGCTAAGATCGAGGGGTAAGAAGCCCAGCGCTAATCGGACACGTGGCGGAGTCCGAACGCTAGCTGATCTTAATCGGACCCCTAATGCTGGGTCCGATAGTGATGACGATGACGAGCCGCAGCAGTATTATACTGGTGGTGAAAAGAGGTGACGTCAATTTATTTATTTATTTTAATTTTGATTTAACCCTAAGATTTTGGAAGCCAATTATAATTAATTAAGCTGAATTGTTGGGTTAGGGTTAGGGTTAGGGTTAGTTCAGTTATTGTGTTAATCAACCATGATTTATTATTGTTGTTGTTGTTGTTGAAAAAAATGTTAACTGGTTATAAATTTTTTGGTTTTCAGTGGAATGCTGGTTCAAGACCCTGGCAAACGTTATGATGTGGATGGAATTTTTGATCAAGCTCGACATTCAGGTGCTGTAGAAAGACCTGCTGATTACCATCAGCCGTCTTCGAGCTCGAGAAGCTTCCCTGGAACGGGGAGGTTACTTTCAGGGGATACAATGGTATCATCTGCTCCTCAACCACCTGCAGCTGTCAATCATGCTGTTACTCTATGGAGGAACGGGTTCACAGTGGATGATGGTCCTTTAAGGAGGTTTGATGATCCTGCTAATGCCTCCTTTTTGGAGGTGATTTTTTTAACCATGCTAACTTTCTTTTAAATCATTGAAGTATGCATGAAATGAATGATTCTAAATGGTGTCTAGCTGATACTGATACATGAGGTTTGGAGGAATGCTAGTAAATTTAACAAGGTAAAATGTCATTGCAATTGGTGCTGAAGCAGAGTAATATATTATTGGAGTGCTAGTTGGATTTGCAAGCTATGTCAGATGAGCAAAATTATACATTTTTATTATTATTATATAAAGCAGTAGATCAAGTTATTTGGTTTAAGTTTCTCTACCTGCAAGTATTTTTCTTACTTCTGGGGTGATGGTAGTGCTTTATGGTCAAATTCACTTGTGTGTTGGTTCAGTGATATTTTTTCTGGTTAACAGCAGAATTTAATTTCGTAGTAAATTCTGCTTTATCTAACTTCCATTGGATGCGAGAAGTTTATCCTCCTATAATGGAAGGACTTGCAATTCATTTAGTGTGTAACCTCTAATGGAAAACCGCATTTATTAAATGTATCTTGTGCAGAGCATCAAGCGGTCTGAGTGTCCAAAAGAGCTTGAACCATTGGATAGGGGGACTCAAGTGCATCTTGATCTCATGCGGCGAGAGGAAAACTACTCTGTGAGTTCTTCTTTTTCCACTTTATTTTTCCTAATAAAAATTTATTTTCTGCATTTATCTTTTCATCATTGTACCCTCGACCTCCAATTTTTTTGCAGGAACCAGAGAAGCCTCTAGTTTCATTCCAAGGTGTGGGAAGATCTTTAGGTAGCAGCAGTGACACCACTGTCCCTGCTGCCTCTGAGCCAACCGTTGCTTCTGTCAAGGCTGCTCCAGTCCCAACCCCAGGTCTAGTACTAGATTCTTCATCACCAACAACCTCAATTCAGCTCAGGTTAGCTGATGGCACGCGCATGGTTTCTCGCTTCAACTTAAACCATACTATCAGAGACATACGTGCCTTCATTGAGGCATCAAGGCCAGGTGGGGCAAGCAATTATCAACTGCAGACAATGGGATTCCCTCCAAAACAGCTCACTGATCCGGATCAGACGATTGAGGAGGCTGGCATAGCTAGCTCTGTTGTCATCCAGAAATTCTAACTGGATTGCTGGTGGACTTTTCTTCCTCTTGATTGGATTCATGACACTTGTTAAATGCGTTTATTTACAAATGTTATGGAATTTGTTTATACGGTAGAAGTTTAATTTGTTTTCAGGCTAATTTGTTTTCAGGCCTATTCGCATAAGAAATAGGGTTGGGTCCTTCTGTTGTTATTCCTAGGCTGCTTTTGCATGGACCTTACAATGATTGATGATCTTTTATTCACCCAGGGCAGTGGATTGCACATGCCGCATAAGAGATGCAAATTGATAAAAACTAAAGAGGTGGTGTTTCATAGCATTCATACCATCACTAATTATGTGATCTGATCTGTGCACTTAGTCAAATATTTTTATTTTTCATAAAAAAATATTTATGCAGGTTTTTTTAATGTATTTTTGGTAATTCAAAAAATATAACAAATTAAAAGGTTTATATACATATGTAATTAAATAAATTAAAAATTATGTATGTTAATAAATTAATAAAAAATTATTAATGATATCTAAAAATAAAATTTGAAAAATTAAGAGATAAATGTAAATCAAGATATTAAATTTTAAATTGATTAAAAAAAAAGGAGTAACAAGTAAAGTTATATATACTAAAAATAAATATTTTTTATTTTTAGAAATATAATTTATTTATATAAAAAATAAAAATAAAATCATGGATAAATCAGAAAAATCATTTAAAAATTAAACACATAATAAAAAAAATTAATATTTTTTAAAAGAGGCCCCTGAACAAAATAAAAGAGAGAAGTTTTTGTCTTTTTTTTTTCTTTTTAGTTTTTTAACTGATCACTTTATTTTATTTCTTTTCAATTGTATTCTTTAAAGCTATATTTTCATGGCAACTATAGTTATCAAACCCGGTCTGAGGGTTGACCCGATCAAGGAGCCGGGTCCCAGGTTACATGGGTTGACTGGGGTCAACCCAAAAAAATTAAAAAAAAAATATTTAAGATTTTAATATTTTATATGAAAAAATTAAAAAACAATTCATGTGGATATAGACTATATATATTGTAAATAATTAAGTTTAAAATATTATTTCAAAAGATTTTTTATCCTATATTGGAAAGATATTATCATATTCTTTTAAGTTGAAGTATTTAAATCAAAAAGGTTTTTTATCCCATATTAAAAAAACATAACTTTTTTTTTCTTATGAACATAAAGTATATACACTAAAGGGCTTCAAATCCATAGTGAACTTCCAAATGAATTAGTAACCAACTGAAAAATATAAAAAAAGAGAGGTCTTTAGGTAGGAGAAAAAACATATTTGAAAAAAAAAAGATCTCTACCGGGTTTTACTAGGTCACCCAAGTTTCGGGTTGACCCGACAGGTCTACTAGTTTACTCCGCGTCAATTGCAGGGCCGAATTTTGAATGAAATAGACCTGACTAAGGCCCCGGGTCCTAGGTTGACCCGCAGGGTCAGACCCATGATATTGGGTCTTGTATCCATGCCAGACTCATGGTATTGGGTCTTGTATGCCTTGGCTCCGGCTTGCCTGCCAGACCCATGATATTGGGTTTGGAATGTCAGCCCGACCTAAGGTATTGGGTCTAGCTGAATGTCATACCCATGGTATTGAGTATGGTATGCCTTGGGTTTGACAGTCATGCCAGACGCAAGACACTTGGGTCTGGCGCCCAAGCCAGACCCAATAGCGTTGAGTTTGACGGCCAAGCCAGAGTCAAGATCGTTGGGTGTGACGGCCAAGCCAGAGTCAAGAACGTTAGGTCAAACGGCCATACCAGACCAGGTCTTGGGTTTCACGAGTTGACTCAAGTCAACCTGGAAAAATTTAAAAAAATACTTGAGGTTTTAATATTTTATATGAAAAAATTAAGAAACAATCCATGTGGATATATGCTATATATGTTGTAAATAATTAAGTTTAAAATATTATTTCAAAAGGATTTTTATCCCACATTGAAAAAGATACTATCTTATTCTTCTAAGCTGAAGTATTTAAACCAAAAAGGTTTCTTATCCCATATTGAAAAAATATAACTTTTTTTCTTGTGAACATAAAATATATATACTAAAGGGCTTCAAATCTCACATTGAAAAAATAAAACATTCTTCTTGTATTTATATAGTGAACTTTCAAATAAGTTAGTAACCAACTGAATAATATGAAAAAAAAGGTTCTCTAGGTGGGAGAAAAAACACATTTGAAAAAAAAACTAGTTTTATCGGGTCACCCGAGTTCCGGGTTGAGTCAACTGGTTTACTTTGGGCCAATTATAGGACTAAATTTTGAATGAAACAGACTAAATTTTGAATGAAATAGACTCAGCTAGGCTCCCGAGTCACTCGGGTTCTGGGTTGACCAGCTGGGTCTCCCGAATTACCCGGGGTTCTGGGTTGACCAGCCGGGTTTGATAATTATGATGGCAATCATGCCTGCCAGACCCTTGGTATTGGGTCCGGCATGGCAGCCAGACCCAATAGCTTTGGGTTTGGCGGCTATTCCAGACCTAAGAAGCTTTGGGATTGACGACTCTTGAGTTTGACATTGACGCTTAACTCAAGAGTCTTGGTTCTGGCGGCCATGTCAAACCCATTAGACTTGAGTCAAGTGGTCATGCCTTGACCTAACACGTCCCATTAGCTTTTGGAATAAAAATAGAAAAGACAACGCCTTCATACTCCTTTGAACATCTACAATGTGGTCCACAGTGCAAACACTCTATGTCTACAGTGTGTTCCATATTACAGACACTTTATTTATACAGTACCAGCATAATGATTTTCTCACACGTTTTAAAGTATAATATGATATGTTTGCAATTCTTCGTCATTTTTTTAATTAAATAACTGACTTGGAATATTAAATAATCAGTATTTATAGATTAACGGCTACAAATTGCTCCACAAAAAATGAAAAGTCCATGTATATGGAATAAAAAAAACTAGTTTAATTATTTCCATAGATTAACTAAAAAAATGGTACTATTTTCTAGGGATGACAATGTAACGGATTGTATATCTTTCCATTCCACTTTTTTCGATTTCAAGATTGGATTCAAGATGGTCCGAGTTGGTATTTGCAATATAATATTTAAGGGTTAATATGTAAGTTCATATAAATATTAAATTTATATTTCTTTTTTCTTTTTTCTTCTCATTTTTCTTTAAAAATAAATAATTGGAAGTCAATCAAACTAAAAACTTATTTTAAAACACAAGTTATTTATAAAATATAATTAAATGTAAGTATATATAAGTATATTTAGGTTTCTCATGAGTTGGTAGCATATTTCTCCATCTATTTTCTTTTATGAATAAAAAGAAAGGCTCTCCATATTTGGTTTCACCCGATCGGATTTTAGTATGTATTTATCGTGATGGATGATTTTGACTTCAATGTTGTTTCTTCATTTCAATCCTTCATGGTATATTTAATTTATGTCTCCATTCTTACATGTAGAAAATAAAAATTCTCAAAAAGTAAGGCAAAACTTTTTTATCTTATGAGTTGAGTAATGCCCTCAATGTAGGGACAACTATATATTTGATGATAGTGATGGTGATTGTGATAGAGCAAAAAAATTAAAAATGAGACATTTGGACTAGGCCTAAAATGGCTTAACATCGTATTTTTGTAGGCTGAGCCCAAACAACTAAAGACTCTAAAAAAAAAACAATTAAAAAGTATACATGCAAGAGCTGATTTGGACAAATAAATGTATTTTCCCTCCTAAGAATGCATAATATAGCATAATCAAATCACAAAAGTAATTAGATCTAACAACTTAGAAAAAAAGATAGGAAGATCAAATGGTGGAAGAAAGAAGATGAGAAATAGGCAGTCATGAAATTTTAAGCGCGAGATAGAAAAAAACAGAACAAGAAAGACATAAAGAAAGGACAATAGAGACATTTTGAGCTTCAATAACGAGACCCTGGTACCATAAAAAAGATCTCGATAATACAAATTTATAAACATAAAAAAGGTCATTGATAGAGCCGTAGTGGGCCACATGCGTTGTTTAAAAGGTAATGGGTGACCCACTCGCCTAGTGCATATAATAAACACATTAGCCAAATGGTGTTAGCCAAATAGGCCAATCTAAATGGCCAAATCCCTCTCTCTCACATATTTTTCTTCTTATATTTTCTCTCTCATGCACTTACTCTTTTAGATACACACCTTAAATGTATCTAGTTTCATAGAGCCAAAATACACCACCTATTGTGCCCACCACAACACTTTTCCCACCGATGGTCTCCCCTCAACCTGACTACAACGCTAACTCTCATGGCCTACCACCCATTTAGCTAATAACTATCTCTCTCAAATTATCTCAGACCAATAACTCCACCAATAAAACAAGACACCATAACAACGATGAGCACCAACTTCTCCACCAATGGCACACAATCTTTCTCCACGCGGTATGTCAACATGACCAGGTCTATAAATACCTTTTAGGTCACAGATAAATTAAATAAGAGATAAATACTATACCAAACTCTATACGTTGACTTATCTAGACACAAGATCATGTTCACATAATCTCTCTTCACATACATCACCCTCCTCCTACATTTACTGACCTAAGTAGTAGAGAATCCCCTATTCTGACAGGGGACTTATTTTGGCGGGGAAAAAAAGACCAATTACAAACCTACAATGTAGCCATGGAAAGTCAACACTCAATCTACAGTTTTCACAACTTCATCATTTGGCAATATAGCATATAATTAGTTTATAAATTCACAAGTAATACTACAAAATGAGTTAGAATTACATGGCAATCAAATTGTCTTCACTACTTCAGCCTATAAAAAATGTTTTCTTCATGTCCCCATTACATGTTTTTATATATTCTATCATTATTGTAGCAATATTACTTGATAAATCATTAATGTTTTGATTTTTAGGATGGAAAAAAACTTAAAGTTGATAAGAAGCTTCAAAAGGTAATTGGCATTGGAAAAATCAAGTAGCATAACTAGGTTCAAGGAAGAATAAGAGGAGAGAGAAAAAGAAAGAAAGAGAAAGAATAAGAGCTTAACAAGGCTTAATCGAATAGACTTAACTCAACTAGAGATGAAGAGAAAAGAAGATGAAAAAGAAAGAAAAAAAGAGAAAAGAAAGGGAAATGCCCAACTAGAGAATAGAAAAGGAAGAGAAAGAAAAATAAGAAAAGAAAAACATAAAAGGAAGGGAAAGGCCTATTTGGCCACTAGTCAGGCTAATGGCTCAATCAGTTAGTAGTTCTGCTAATAACCCAATCGAGAAACAAAAGAAAAGGAGAAAGAAAAAAAAGCAAGTTGAACAACTTGTTAGGTCAAACGGCCTAACTAAACTAGAAAGGGGAAAAAAAAGGAAAGCAAGTGTGGATAAAAGAAGAAAAGAAAAAAAGAAGAAGAAAAACAAATTATAGGAGCTACATCGGTGACTTTTCATTGACGAGCATCGATTTAGAAAATTGCCCACGCTATAATAAAGCAAACTGGAATAAAAAGATACTAATCAAACAATGGGAGAAGGCTCGGGCATTGTTTGAAGACGACGAGGTTAAGTATTCACTAACACATGCATTATATATATATATATATTTCTTTTGATTTAATACATGATTTCTTCACCAACCCCCAATTCAATCCCTAAAGGTAACCTAACCAAGCCTAATAAAGGCCCAACGAAAAAAGAAAGAAAAGAAAGATAAAAATTGTTAAACTAGAGCCAACAACCCTGACCCAATCAAAACCTACCCAAAAAAGTAAAGGAGGAGAAGAAAAAAGTAAAAGAGAAAGAAAGGGACAAGGTGGCCAACCCAAATTGACAAGTGACTCGAGGTTTAAGGCATCCTCAATATACTACCACCATCATGAATTCTTCATTTTATAGGTTATCATCTTGGGCACATGCCTGATCCTTGTTTTACAAGTTGTTAGTAGAAAATGGATAAAAAACAACACATATTCTCCTACATTTTTCTTTCTCCTTCTTTTATACACTATTTACCTCCCATGCTTCACTAATTTAGACATTGAAAGGTTCTTTATTCTGCACATGAAACTTGTTTTTGTAAGAGAATATGGATTATCAATCCAAGCTAAACTAAAATAAAATAAAAATTAAGCATGTTAAATAGCCATGTAAAGGCTTAGATTCATTTAAAGCATTTCTAACTTCGTCAAATGATCACGAGAAGTTGATTCCAAAAAGAAAGATGGCTTACAATTCAGAAGATGTTCGGAAATGTTTTGCTGCCTATGCTCATCAACAAGGATTTGGTATTATAAAATAAAAATTAAAAAAATTAATGATGTTGGAAACCCAAATAAGAGGGAAAATAAAGTTAACGACAAAAAGTTATTCTAACCTAAGGTTTTCAATCAATCAAATTGTAAAGCTAAGATTAATGTTATTATTCATAAGGTGATAATTTCATTATATAACACAATCATGCAATTGACCATAAAAAGTCACAATTCTTTTCGTCTCTCGTAAAGAAACGGATGAACATGTTAAAAGTAAAGAATGAAGTGAGCAAGAACTCCCATTCACTCCCTCCTAGGCATGGTATTTTTGCATTTCAAAAGTGTTTTTGAAAAAATATAATTTATTTTTTCTTTGCTTTAAATCAATATTTTTTGAATGTTTTTAGATTATTTTAATGCGCTGATATCAAAAATAATTTTAAAAAAATAAAAAAATTTATTTTGATATATATGAGTGAAAAACACTTTGAAAAGTAATCGCAACCACACTTCCAAATACGCTTTAATTAAAGTTGGGAGATATGCAATGTTGACTTTTACGAGCAAAAACTATACAATTTATTGTTTATTTTGTGTTTTAAAAAGTTAGATTTTTTTAGATATTTTTTAATTTAATTAATAAATTTATGTTGGTTTTTAGAGTTTTTGATGTGCTGATGTTAAAAATAAATTTTAAAAAATAAAATAAATATAATTTTAATATATTTTCAAGAAAAAAATATTTTAAAAAATAATTATTAAGATACAAACAAACTCTAAAACAGAATAATAATATAGATGCAGAATGATGATTCAAAAGCGTAGATAATTTTGTTTTCTTTTTATAACTTCAAATTGAATGACAAAAATCATCAACATAACATGGGAAGATAAATGTAAAGTTGGATATGATGTTATTTATTTATAACTTGACTACTAATCAAGACATTTAACCTCTGGTTTGGATTTTGATTTAATTATGATTAATTTAATTGAGTTTTAAACATGATATAAATTGATCTACTGAATTAATTAGATTTTAATTGGAGTAATTTTTACTTAGTTTAATATAAAACCTAGGGTGAGTAAAAAATCTAAAAACAGAGAAAATGGAAAAAAAATAATTGAAAAAACCGAACCGTGAAAAAAACTGATTAAAATTTTAAAAGAACCGGTCGGTTCGGTTCGGTTTTATAAGCCTAAAACCGAAAAAACTGAACCGGACCAAACCCAAACCGAAAAAAATTGAGCTAAATCGACAAAAAACCGAGCCAAAACCAAGCCAAACCAAAAAAAAAAAACAGGTTTGAAAAAGTTTTTGTACTAAAAAAGACCGAAACCGGTCGGTTTGAACAGGTTTTGGTTTTTTTTTTAAATTTTGGTTTGGTTATTTTTTTTGATAAAAAACCGAATCGAATAAAAAATGATCAACTCTAATAAAACCTGACCCAATTCAAATATAATCATTTGGTCATTATATTTTGTTTGCCAAGCGGGTTCGGGTTAAATAACACTGTAATAAACTGTCGCGGGATATTACAGCAGCCTAATCTTGTAAACATGTAGAGCACGGAAAATATTTTAATATGTATTTGTCCTGTATACCATGCATGCATGGACATAATTAAAAAAAAAAAAAAAAGAAGCAGAAAAGACTGATGATGATGATGATGATTATGATGTGTCCTCCACCTAGTTTCTTCTTACAAACAAAATCCATCTCCATCTCTATCTTAACTAGTTCCTTTCTCTCTCTGTACTCACTGCCCCCCATTTCTCGGCGCTTGCCCTGCCCTAGGGTTTCTTTGCCTTCCACTTCTATGTCAACCAACCTTAACCCCTTACAAAACCTTTCTTAATCCGTACACATTTCACAAAAAATAGAAAAAAATCAGTACTTGACTACCGGCTAAAACCAAGCAATTCATGGCCAAAACCAAACCTGGCAAAAAACCTTGATTCCTACACTATCAAAGGCACCAACAAAGTTGTTAGACGTAAGCATTTACCTTGTTTAAACCCATAATTTCCAGCTACAAATTTCTTCTCTGTTTTTTTTTTTTACTATCGAACTAGAAACCCATCGATTTCTTTGGTTAAAGTTTCAGCCTTTAAGACCCTGATTGCCAAAATGTCTCCTTTTTCTTTCAATTTTATATACCTATTGTTTTGTTTTTCATTTTTTTTTCTAATTTTAACGAAACCCAAATGCTTTTTCTTTTTCATCCTTTCCTTTTTGTTGGGGGTTCTGATTTTGGGTGGATTCATGCTTGTTATTGCAGCTGGTGATTGTGTGTTGATGCGCCCATCGGATACCGATAAGCTTCCATACGTGGCACTTGTAGAGAAAATCGAGGCAGATCATAGAAACAACGTTAAAGTTCGTGTACGGTGGTACTACCGGCCGGAGGAATCCATTGGGGGACGCCGTCAATTCCACGGAGCCAAAGAGTTATTCTTGTCAGACCACCATGATATGCAAAGTGCGCACACAATCGAAGGCAAGTGCACAGTGCACTCCTTCAAGAACTATAGTAAGCTTGAGAATGTTGGAGCTGAGGATTACTTTTGTAGGTTCGAGTACAAGGCTTCCACCGGTGGGTTCACTCCTGATCGTGTAGCTGTGTGAGTTTTGTTCTTTTGATGTAATTTTGAGTTGATTTTTTTGGGGTTTAGTGTTGAATTGAATGGCCTTTTGAATTGGTGTCTTTGAAGGTACTGTAAGTGCGAGATGCCATACAATCCAGACGATCTCATGGTGCAATGCGAGGGATGCAAAGATTGGTAATTTGCTGATACCACACTCATTTTTGTAATTCTATGCTTTGTAACTGCGAGATTAGTTCCATTTTATCTCATCTAATCTTTGAAATTGTTCGAGCTACCTTTGTCAGAACCAATGTGACAGGTGTTGTTTTCAATCGAATGAATTGTTGTAGCTTCATGATTAGTACTTACGATGACTTTTCCCTTTGTTTTATTCTTCTAAAACTTCAAGAAAAACTATGGTGTGATAGATAGGGATCCTTTTCGAGAATGCGTAGCCATTTTTCTATTGCTTGTAAGATTAAGTGGCCTACTGTAAACTCTGTTTTATGTTGGGCAGACATGTTAACTTCATGAGAGCTTATAGGGATCAGCAAAGGATATAGAGCATTACATGAAAAGTAGCATCTGTGATATTTATCTAGTTTTATCAAGTTGCATAAGGTCATTTCTTCTTGTTAATATATCTACTGGTGGCTTCCCTTGAATAGAAGTTGTACCTTGTATCTTGTATAGAAAGTTTACATCCTAGCAGAAATTCTTTTATGGAACTAAAAACACTTAATTTTAACACACTGCAGGCTTTATTTAGCCATTTTTAGGCTGTAGATTATTTGTTCTCATGCATGTTACTACTTATATGGAGCTCTGTGTCAGATCCTCATTGTCAATTACAAAAAACCCTAGCAGTGTTGAATCTCTTAAACAGAATTTTTGATTGAAATACTGTTCTGAAAACGCAGAAATCTGTTAGTATAGGACTTTTGTGTGCAGTAACACATGCTGAGGATGAACTATTTGGACATCAAATTAGTTATTTTTTTAATTTCTGTTTTGTTCCCTTCTGTCAAGTGGATATCTCATTTATCACTTTTTCCCCCCTTCAAACTTGAATATGCTTGATTTCTGAAGTTCTTAGTGGTTGAACATGGTAGGTAAAGCATTAAGTATTAACAATTGAAGAAATGAAAGATGCTTAAAGTAAGAAAAGGATCCTCTCAAAGACGAGGTTAATACATTTCCTAGTTCTGAAGGGTGAAAGAAAAAATTCCAGTTTACTGCAGTTAGTATTCTGTTGCTTGTTGAAATCATTCATTGAATAATTTGCATATCTAAATTTGCTACAAATTTCATTCTTCCATTTAAGGACCATGTTAGAACTATAAAGCTAAGATGGCTTGAGGAATTTGAAATTGGCACCAATTACCATTGCCTTTTCTATTGCAAAATAGTACAAATCAAGGTTGAATGGCTCCTTATAGATAAGGAAAAAGGGGGGTTGGGTGGGGGAAAAAGAAACCAAAGAACATATGTGGTATACTCTGTGCTATCAACATCTAAATGAAGTATGGAATTGAGCTGTCTATGGAGAGCATAAAGCGTGGTTTTTAACATTCTTTTCAACAATCAGTGATTAAAGAATGTAGCAGGCAAGGTTGACATGCAATTAGGAAACTGATGTTATACAGGAGGTGATTTCAAAATTGGAAAATTGTAAAATTTACATCTTAAACATGCTATAATGAGGTTTGAGAGATAGTTTGGACAAGAAGATACTCTTTAGGCATAGGTGCAATGCTATTTACTAATGCTATTGATGAATTCATGAATATATTATTTCATAGCATCATCAAAAGATGATGATTGAATAGATTCACTAGATTTCTTTTTATCAAGTCGCGATCATCAAATCTGGTTGATTCGTAGATAGCATGATACAATAAAAGGAACTCTTTTTTTTTCTTTCTTTTGGCTATAAGAGCTTTCTTTCCAATTTTATAAAAGAAGTGCTGTATTTATACTATCTATAGAGATGTTCAATTTCCTTTGTTTGCTGTGTATTTGGAAAGGACTGAAAAACTGGAATTGATGGTTGAGAACTTATCTAATTGTTAAAAACAGTATAGATTTGAAGGCAGGCTCGTACAGAGAGAAAATGAGCACCTTGTATTTTGTTGTTTGATCAGTAGAAGTGAAGAACTCCTACAAATCAAACTATATACTGAACTTAAACAAAATAAATAAGTAATATCTCTAAGAAATCCATCTCATTAAGCATTCTGTATGTCTGCAATGTGTAGTGTTTCTCAAATATCCTTCAAAGAGGTTAGAGATGATTCTTCTCTTTTAAATGCACTTTTCTGGTGGTCCTTCATTATTTGACTAATATTGCTACATGATACAACCTTTTCTTTCATATACAAAAACCCACCCTTTCCAAACTCCAAGTCTACTAACTTAACCATGAGCATAGGAATTTCCATAGCTCATTGTGCAAAACCCCTAAAGCAAACCCAATGTAATAGTAGATTGACATTTTAGGGTGTCTGATGCACAGAAAAAAAAAAGATTTCATGCTAGGATTTTCCAAAAAGCCTGCATGCCCAAAACGAGGAGGGGAACAAAAGCTTTGGGAGGAGATATGGGCCTCTATATTGTTTTACAAATTAAATTAGGCATTGGATAGGATGCCTAAGAGGATTTGATGCTGAAGTTGCCACTTTAGCTGGTTTGTATCTAGCTCCATTATCCTTCTGTTCTTCGGTCTTAACGGTATAAACCAGTTTGGAAAAGGTTGTGGAAAGGCTCAAAATGCTAATCCTGTGCTATCATAGGATAAACAACCACTTTCTATTAAATGCAATTTTTAATGATGTCCAAGCAGGAGCTAATCAAGATAATTTTTTTGTAGTCATCTCTGAAAGTTCATGAATGGTTTGCTCTGTAAGAAGAGAGAATATCTATCTTGTTTAGTAGTACAATTTTTGTTGGTATTCAACTGCTTGTTGATATTCTGTATTTTATGTACTAAGCATGATTTATGCTACATGTTGGTGCTCTCTTGTAATTCAAGGGTTATGCAATAACAACACAAAAGCGTTTGTTTCGTGATCATTGATTACTGATCTGCTGCAGGTTTCATCCATCTTGTATGGGTATGACAATTGAAGAAGCCAAAAAATTGGATCACTTTCTATGCTCTGACTGCTCATCTGAAGATGATGCGAAAAGATCTATGAATGTATTCCCAGTATCTCCATCCCTTGAAGCTAAGGTAAGAAGGTACTCCAGTTGTTTCAAATCATTAAGGAAACTGGAACCAGTTTAGCTGTACAATGTGGTAACATCTTTTACTGCAATTTGTGTGCATCACTACGAAAACTAACATTGTCTGGTTTCTCAAGCTGGCTTTATTCCAAGTTAGATGTTGATAAATTACCACTATATCTCTAAGATGTGAGTGGGAAATGGGCTGGCATTATTTAAGGCCATATTAATTATAGGATTCTAATTGTATGCTAATTATATAGTTGTATATTTGGTTATATTAGCTAGGTTGGAGCTGGAAATCAGTCTTGTAATTAGGGATGTATTATTCTATTTGGTTCTATATAATGGAAGGAACTATCTATTGAGAGGCATTCAGACAAAACCCATTGTTTCTATCATGGTATCAGAGCCTAAACATTCAAATTAGGGTTGTCTCATTCTATAGTTACTATCAAGGGTTAGAATTGTTGAGTGTTTGCTAGGAGGATGGTTTGGGATCATTCCATTGATCTCTTGCTGTCGGCAAATTTTGTAGCTCTGTTTAGTTGTCAGCGCAATCTTTGAAGGTGTTGTTGCTGATATTTGGTGTCAAAGTGGCTTGGGTTTTTTCGGGTTGTCATCTACCAAGTTTGAACTTAATTTTATTCTAGTGATTTGTTGTTATTTTGGTGATTTGGGCTTGCTAACTTGCTATTTAATTACTAGACTTTGGACTTATTATTTTTTGGTATCATGACCACTAGTAATTCAAAGTCCTTCGAGGTGAAAATTATGGGCAATAATTATTCTGTCTAGGAATTCCAATTTCTTTTATATTTGTTATGGGGAAAGAGTTATGAGGCCATATAGATGAAAGTGATCCGACTCCTACCGAGGATTCAAAGTTGGCTCAGTGGAAGATCAAAAATGCTAGAATCATGACCTGGATTTTAGCCTATGTTGACTCTCTGATTGCTCTAAATCTGAGGCCGTATAAGACTGCCAAGAGTATGTGGGAATATCTAAAGAAAGTCTATAGTTAGAACAACACGGCCTGACGATTTCAATTGGAGTATGAAATTGCAAATTATACTCAGGGAGGTCTCTCTATTCAGGAGTCTTTTACTGGATTTCAGATCTTATAGGCATAATTTGCTGATATAATCTATGCAAAGGTACTTGATGGTTCTCTCGCTGCAGTTTAAGAGGTTCATGAGCAGAGCAAGAGAGATAAATTTTTGATGAAATTGCGACTTGAGTTCGAGGCTGCTTGGTTTAATTTGATGAATTGCGATCCCTCTCCTTCTTTATATATGTGCTTTGAGGAGTTACTTTGTGAAGAGCAACATCTTGCTACACAGGCTACCTTACAGCAAGACAAATTACCCACTAATATTGTTGCCTATGCTGTTCAAGTGAAAGGGAAAGGTAAGGACATGCGAAAAGTTCAATGTTATAGCTGCAAGGAATAAAAACATATTACTACCCACTGTGTGAAGAAGTATTGTAATTACTGCAAAAAGCTAGGACATATTATTAGAGATTGCCCTATCCATCCTTAGAATCATTGAGCAAATGCCTATTAGGCTACAGTTGGTTCTTCATCTTTCGCTGTTGGTGATTCATATTTCCTTACTCCTACGATGGTCAAACAAATGATTATTTTTGCCTTTTCAACCTTAGGACTTAAAGGTAACAGTTTCCTACAATTAAAATCATGGCTTGTTGATTCTGGTGCTTCTAATCATGACACTTTTCACAATATTCGGCCATATACAACATTTTACAAATTACGATTGCTAATGGTAGTCAGTTTACCTATTCATGATGTTGGAGATGTTAATTCCTCTGTTAGAGATATATTTGTATCTCCTGAACTTTCCACTAGTCTTATATCAGTAGGTTAGTTGGTTGATGATGGTTGTGATGTTTTGTTTTTTCGTTATGGTTGTCTCGTGCAGTATCAGGTGTCGGGGAAGATACTCGCGAAGGGGCCCAAAGTTGGATTATTGTTTTTTCTACACTTTCCCATTCCTCTAGTTATTTTTATGGTTTGTACTATTGTAAACCATAAAAGTGAAACATGGCACAATTGTTTGTGTCATCCTAACCTTGTTGTCTTATCTTATTTAATAAACTCCGGTTTTTTGGGCAATAAAGATCAATTTTCATCCCATTTTTCTCTCTGATTATTCCACATGCAAATTAAGTAAGTCTTTTTCCTATCCTTCTCACAATTACTCGTGCTAAAAAATGTTTTGATTTGGTTCGTAGTGACGTGCGGGGTATCTCTCCAGTTATATCTCATGTGTATTATAAATACTTTGTTACATTCATCGACGATTACAACAAATATACCTGGATTTATATTCTTCATTCTAAATCTAAGGTATTTTCTATCTTTCAACGATATATTGCTTATGTTGAAACTCAATCTTCTTTAGGTGTTAAAAGCGTTAAAGTCTGATTTAGGTGGGGAATATATGTCTTGTGAATTTCATGAGTTTCTTAACCAAAAAGGCATTGTCTCCCAGCGTTCTTGTCCCTATACACCTCAACAAAATGGTGTTGTTGAATGTAAGAATTGTCATCTGCTAGATGTTGCTCGTACTTTATTGCTTGAATTTTCTGTCCCCCTAAATTCTAGGTTGAAGTCGTATCCACAGCAGTCCATCTAATTAATAGATTACCCTCCAATGTTTTGAAATTTGAGACTCTTTATTATTGTCTTTATCAATAGCATCATCTCGCTATCTTGACATGTATACCTTTAGCCGTGTTTGTTTTGTTCATTTGCCTTCTCATCAACACAACAAATTGTTTGCTCAATCTGTTAGATGTGCTTTTATGGGTTATAATATTTCTATCAAAGGTTATGTTTGCTATGATCCATGCTCTAATAGATTTCATATATCTTGTCATGTTGTTTTTTTGAAAATCAACATTTCTTTTCCGCTCATGTTGCGTCCATGCCTGAGATACCTATTCTTCCATACTTTGACGACTTGCCTTCTACTCTTGAATGGTTCAAGCCTGGATTTGTGTATGAATGACGATGCCCAACTTTGCCTTTTCTTGAGCCCGACCCACCATTTGAGCCTGTTCAGATGATGCCTTTCGTGACTGAGCTGGATTTTGGCCCTATTTCTCGGCATTCTACGATTCTCTCTCGCCCTCCTGATTGATATGGATTTTCCCTTGCATCCTTTCATTCTACATTGTCATTTATTCCAATTCCTACATGTTATTTTGTGGCAGTTAAGCATGAATGTTGGTGGGAGGCCATGAGTTAAGCATGAATGTTGGTGGGAGGCCATGATAGATGAGCTTCACGCTCTTAATGATAATCATACCTAGGATGATGTTCCTTGCTTAGTGACTGTTAAAGCTATTGGTTGTAAGTGAATTTACTCAATCAAACTCCGTTATGATGGGACTGTAGATCGATATAAAGCATGATTGGTTGCTCTTGCTGCTTCACAAGGTTGGCCGCTTCATCAAATGGATGTCAAAAACGCTTTTCTCCATGGTGATCTCAAAGAGGAAGTTTACATGACACTAGCTCCTAGTGTGATCTCCAATTCTTCCTTGGATGTCTGAAAGTTGAAGCACTCTTTATATGGACTGAAATAGGCTCTTTAAGCCTAGTTTGACAAATTTCGAGCCACCTTGCTTTAGTTTTCTTTTCAGCAAAGCAAGTATGACTCTTCCTTGTTTCTTTGCAAGACATCTATGGGTATTGTTCTTCTCCTTATCTATGTTGATGATATTGTTATTATTGGGACAAATTCCATCTTGATTACCCGTCTCCAGCAGCATCTTCAGGCCTCATTTCATATGATGAATCTTGGTTCGCTTATATACTTTTGGGGTTGGAGCTTCACATTGGTATATTCTTGAATCAACATAAATATACGTAGGATTTGATTACTTTGGCAGGTCTTTAGAATACCTCCTCCGTGGATACTTTTTGGAGGTTAACGTGAAATATCGTTACGAGGAAGGCGACCTCCTTCCTAATCTTACTGTGTTTTGTCAACTAGTTGGGAGCTTGAATTATTTGATGATCACATGACCTGCTATCTCTTTTGCGGTTTAGCAGGTTAGATAGTTTATGCAATCTCTGCGTCATTTACATTTAGCTGCTGTTTGTTGTATCATTCGATATCTCATAGGCTCACCTAGCCGTGGGTTATTCTTTCTTGCCGGTACTCCTCGCCTTGTTGCATTTAGTGATGTTGATTGGGCTGGATGTCTTGATACTCGTTGCTCTGTTACTGGATGGTGCATGTTTCTTGGCAACTCCTTGATCTCTTGGAAGAGTAAGAAGTAGGTACACATGTCCAAATCCTCTACAAAATCCGAATACCGTGCTATGTTTGCTGCTTGTTCTGAGATTGTTTGGCTACATGGACTGCTAGCTGAGCTTGGCTTCTCCCAGCTTAACCCCACTCCTTTTCATGCAGACAACACTAGTGCCATTTAGATTGTGGCCAATCCTGTTTTTCATGAGTGTACGAAGCATATTCAAGTGTACTGCCATTCTATTCGGGAAGCCATGGATACCCAGATCATCACTCTTCCGCATGTTTCCACTGATCTTCATGTTGTTGACATCTTTACCAAGGCTATGACCCGACAACGTCATTAATTTTTGGTTGGTAAATCAATGCTTCTTGATCAACCAACATCAATTTAAGAGGGGATGTCAATAGGGTATGGGCTGACATTATTTAAGGCTATATTAGTTATATGATTCTAATTGTATGCTAATTATATAGTTGTGTATATGGTTTCCATATTTAGCTAGGTTGGAGTTGGAAATCAGCCTTGTAATTAGGGATGTATTATGCTATTTGGTTCTATATAATGGAAGGAACTCTCTATTGAGAGGCATTAAGACAAAACTCATTGTTTTAGTCAAGATATAGGATCACCCATACCCTTATTGGCTTGGAGGACATGATGTGAACTTTTGGGGTCTTTGCTCCTTTCTCTCATATAACCAGATAGAAATTGCATAGCTTTACTTTTATGGCTACTTTTATGCTAATTGTTACAAAAAATGAATTATTGCTGCACTATCATGTCTTCATGATAGTGTAATGTTTATTCTGTAAAATATCACAGTTCTCTATATCTCTGCCCTGGATTTTATTAATTGTATGGTGAGCATGTATTGTTCAATTTATGTTTAGTTCTGCCTTCAATCACATGGGCATAGCTATATTAGATTTTAATGCATGTGCAAGATATTTCTCATGAAGTTGGGTATAATCGAAATAGCTACGAGCACAATGGTTTGTGGTCAAAATGTACTGGTGAAAGCCCTTCCACACAAGCACACATGAAAGAAAAAAAAAAGATTGAGCGTTGTCAAAAAAAAAAAAAAGAGTACAGACTTCTGCCTTTTCTGTTTAGCCTATCAAGGGGTGGTAGTTACAGTGTGCTCTCTTTCTAATTCTATAGACATGCCTAAAGCTCTTTACAATTTGATCTTAAAAAGCTGTCCTGGTAATTTGTAAGCATGCGTGTTTGTATTCCTAAAGTTCTTCATGACATGATGTCTTGGCCTTAGGCTGCAGCTCATCTTTCTTAACAAGCTAGAAAAAACAAATGGAGGGAAGAACTGACATGGGGTTAGGTATTGATGATCTCTGATTTTTGTTAAATTGTAACTACTACTACTTGAACTAAAAATAATGCGTGCTTGATTAATGTTGATCAGCAACCTAGAGATTGGACAATGGATTTTAATAACCGAGTGCATATAGGTTTCTCTGCATTTTTCTGGAATTCTGATTCATGAAAAGGAAGTTCTTTGAAGGAAAAATGATTTTCGCTATTTTAAAAATCGTAGTTTGACGAAGAAACCGCATGGGATGGATTATTCAAACAATGGAACTATTGCACAACTATCACTGAAAAGCTGTCAACCAATAGATGTGTAAAGGCTGTAAGAATGTGACTTCTTAAAGTTCAGGTGAAAAGGAAAGGAAAATATGTAATTGGAAACAATTTTAATTTGCTGAATGTCTTTGATCGTAGCAATTGTTTCACTGGTTGTCTTTGGTCGCCCGCAAAAAGTAATTAGCTGAATCTGCTTTATTATTCTCAATTTTTTCTGATGTGGTTGTCTTTTACTCTTGTGCTAGGTGGAGACAAAACGTAGGAAGAGGTGACTGAAGTTGTGGTGCTTAACAAAGGGTTAGTAAACGTTCTTGCATTAGCTCCACCATCGTTGTCATCCTTGTTGTTATGCTATGGAATTGTTGTGCTTGCACAAACTAGAGGCTTTCTATTAATTATCGTGTTCTAGTGTCTGTATGTGTGAATGAGCTTCGGAGATGATTTTGTGATCATTGATGTCCTTGCGAGTCTCCACCCAAAAAAGAAGGTGCTGCGTCTTAGGGACCGAGGACGACAGTGAACTGAGAATTTAGAGAACATTTAGGTTTTCTTGTGATTTTCTGCAACTCTTGTCATGATAGCATTGTTGTTCTTTGTTCCTTTCCTTTTATTAGTAAAGGGGAGATAAAAATAGATAAGATTGGAGCTGAGCAAGAGCTTTGATGGAATCTCCTCTCTGAAGCAAATCACAAGAGGGTGTACTGTTCTTTTTATAGGTTCTGTAGAGGTTTCCATTGTCTAATTTGGAAAATATGTTCCACATGCTTCATCTTTGCTGATCTGAAAACATTGAGGTGAAATACCTGTAGCTTTCAACAAGCCAAGGAAAAGGGGGAGAGTTTATATTATCAGCTGGAAAAGTTTCCTAAACTACTTATTGGGAAAGCTTACATCTCTGGGAAGTTAGATTCACCAAGGAAATGCGTGCTGCTGTTACCAAAACTTTTATAGAATTTGATGCATAATAATAGTTTCAATCTCATATGAGAAAGAGATATAAAATTCTGTGTTTTTTCCAATAACTAATCCAGAGCTACATTATTCATTGATGGTAGGATTTGATAAGCTTAGGGCAAAAGTGCAAATGCAGAACATGCCATTGAGGTGGCAGTCTTTGGGGGGGGGGGGGTGGGTGTGGAGTTTCCTCCTCACAAAT
>CM017465.2:12072938-12257616 GCA_007827005.2 Populus simonii
TAAACGCCAACAAGTTGCAAAACTGGAGCGCATTGAATTAGGGTTTCTCCACCCCTAGCCTCCTACAATATAAATATAATCCACACTCGTTCGCTTCTGTCAGTCCTCGACCCTTTCTTTCCTTCCCTCACCAAGCTCCCTCATCCTTCTCTCTATCTATCGGCGTGTCTTTTTGCTCGTGTATCTCTTTTTCTCTGATTTTACGTTGCTTGCTTTTTAGGTAGAAATTCATCAGGTTTTGTTTCTGGGAATTTGATCTGTTTTTTAAAACTAGAGGGACAAAATGAAATCATGGGATGAAGAAAAAAACTGCAACAAAATGATCGATCAATTTCGTGATTACTTGTATTTAAGTCTCTGATGATTCCATTTGCCCTACCTTTTCTTATTAATTTTATGTTTAGTAATGTGGATATTTTCTTAATCTCAATGCGATTTACTGGGAGATATGATGAGATAAACTTTTGGTCCGTGTTTCTGATTTAACCGTGACCGATAATTTTTACCAATTTCTGATCTCCTCCAATTTGAGCCTCAAGAATTAAGGTTTTTTTTTTTTTTTTTTTCATTATTGGATTAGAAATGGAATGTTAAACTCAAGTTATCTGTTGCTGTGATGAGTCATGAATGAATTCACATGTCAGACTTCAGAGATGTTTTCCTACCAGGAAAGTTAGACTACTAATCATCACGCTAATCAGTCTCGATAAAAATCCATTGAACAATTGCCACAGAGGTCAACAATTTATGGAAAAAAAAAATCCAGCTGAATTTAAACAAAACGCGCCGCGAATGAGTCGACCGCGAGGTTTGCAATAAAAAATTTCCACCCTTATCTTTGCTGGGAGGGTGGTTAGTCAAGCAGTTCTGTATAATACGCTTGTGCCTTGATGATCCAGTCCAAAAGAGCCTTGCTCCACTTCATCTGCTTTCTGTTGAAGTCTGGGACTTCTCAATAAGAGACTCCATTTTCTGGTATGACAAAAAAAGAGAGAAATGAGGGACACTGGAAAAAACAAATGAGAATACAAGCAGAAGCAACTATTGTCGGCTTGTCAGGAAACTAAGGTGAAACAAAAAGCATGATGTGCTAGGTTCCTTGAAAGTTATGCTTGTAAGGATGGACAGCTCAAAAAATCATTTGACTTGAATGTTCCGAGGAAGCGAGCAAGTGTTTCACGGAATGCTTACCACTTCATTCAAGGATGAACACATGAAAAACATTTTCAGAAAACCGGAAACTCTTTTCTTTATTTGCATTTGCCAAGACCAGATAAAGTTCCTTACCTTTACTGATTCACAGACTTCTCCAAGTTTACTTAGCAGCATTTCCCCTTGTATTAAACCTTTATGCTCCATTGAAGGGTAGCGTGGAGATCCTCTATGCTCTGATGAAGCATAGCGTGGTGAACCCCTATGCTCTGATGAAGCATAGCGTGGTGAACCTGTCATCTGCAAAGCATAGGCGGCATCTCTTAGTTTCAGGAAAGTCAATTTGATGAATGCAGCAACACATCCGCGCCCACCATCCATCCTCCTGAGAGTTTAGAAAACATATACTAATGAAATGGACTCCACTTTTGCAAGGGAAGTAGAAGTCACGGAACCTCAATGTCTTGTAAGCAGAATCAGTTTAAGGTACCCCTTGGTTTCAAAGGAGAATAGATCTTGCGCTGCACCAAATTTGACTCGCACCTTAAGGTGTATCATAAGAACCACAGCATCCAAGGTTCATTCTCCACAATAAGGGCTAAAATAAGAACTTAATCCATAATGGTTCGGGCTGTTACAAATTGAATAATTCAGCTAGAACAAGGCATAAAAACCTCAACTGTGTTACTACAGTGAGATTGAAGTCGTTAGAGTAAGGATATTTCAATGGGAGGAAAAGGATGTGTTGGCATTCATAAATAAAGAATTGGAAACAACTTCTAAAGAATACATAGAGAAAGTTTGAAGTTTAAATTACCTTCCAGCTTTTGGGTGGTGATTTAAAGACAGCTGGTCCCTCGTTCAATGATCCCACTCTGGACAGGCCTTCCTCTTCAATAGTAAGAGTAGGATTCCAACCTTTCCCGAAATCCTGTACATTCTTTGAAGCTTCTGTTATTATCACCTGCAAGAAATGCATTGTTATAGCCAACTTGTATGCTGCTCATCTTGTTTCAAAAACAAGAACATTCACATTGAAATAAGACAACACAGTAACCAATCAAGTTTGCAATACCTTCCTTAAAACTCCAGGGTCGGCAACACCTTGAACCTGGAGTTCATCTACAGGTGCGGCTTTTCCACGCACAATGCTTTCAACTCTAAATGTATGGATTCCATAAAGGGACTGCAAGCAACCTATGAAGAATCAGAACATATTAATCTCACCAGTCTTTATGAAGCGTTCATTCAAGAGGACATGGTTCGCATACAAAGAAAATTGAGTAAATCACTCATCTTTCACTGAAGAAGAAGCATATACAATTCACGAGTCATCCAAAAAGACAAAAAAATACGCGCATTTGCAGTGCATTCAATGATTAGCTAGCCAGACTTTTGACAGGAATACTTAGGAGTAACCAAAAAAAGTAATTAAAAAAAAGCATAGCAGCTGTCCAACCAACAGGAAAATAGCATTTACAATCATGTAGCCTGGCAGGAAAAAAAAAACTGCATAGCCTATTCTTCTCTTTAGGCCATATCCTTGGGCAACAGGGATTTGGAGAGAAAGACATACATACATCTAGCCTAAACTATCATACATGTAACACACAAATTATAAAGTTTATCTAGCAAATGGAAGAGCGAACAAGAAAAGAGCAATGGAAATCTGTCACAACAAAAATCTCTTGATATTGCATCAATACCTTGCTCAATAATGATATCAATCACCAAGGAAAGAGGAATGCACTTCTCGATTGTTGAAACACGCCAAAAGAGTATCGAAGGCCTTGAAATCTTCACACAATAAAAATAATACTGAATGTAAGAATTGCATCTATGCTGCCAATTCTCCCTTGTAATTATCCAGAGAAAAAAAAACACACTACACATATGAGTACCTTGTAAACTATCTCATTAGCGGTGACATACAGTTTGCGCGAGGAAATATCCTTTTGAAGCATGTATCTTCTAATGGGAAAACAGAGCAACATAATGATGCCAATCCCCCAAGCTAAAACCAGCAACAAAGATATAGAAATCCATATAATGGTGTCATATTTAACATGATTTTTCGCAAGTTCTTCAAAGGAAGCTGCATACAATATCTGTTCTTCGTCATCCTCAACATTCAACTCTGATTCAGGATAGGCAATTAGGGGATCTCTTGATGACCCAAGTTCTGATAAACCATCAGTATGTCCCAAAATCATGCTTCAAGCTCTCTGAGAATACAAAACATCAAAATTAAACTTCATTCGCAACTCTAATTCAATAACACTGATTGATCCAAAAACACAACAGAGCAAAGATTAAAGCTAAACTACAGTTGTGAATGCTAAAAGAATTAAACCCCAAAATTTTTACATCAAACGTTCATAACAATATTGTTCAGAATTAGACAATCACTCTCATTTTGAAGCGCTTAGGTAAATCGATGCTATTAGAGCTTTATAAGCAACCAAATAGTTGAAAATAAAGACTTAAAATAAGTCTTAGATTACCAAAGAGAGTGTATTTTAGCTTTACCTGGTAAGTCTTCCGAATCTTGAGAGCCCAAATGCTAAAATCTGAGTTTTGAATTTCGTAAGATATGTTGTTAGGGGTTTGGTGTTTGAATATTTGGGGAGGTTTATGGTTAGCCAAAACTACCAGTCCACTCCATGCTCTTCTCTTCCCTTCTCTTCCTTTTCAATTCTTTATTATTTATGCTTCCAGAAGTTAATAATCAGAGAATTTTAAGACCAAAGGAAGCGCCTTAAACTTCTTACCACCAAAGGACTTCAACATTCAACAACTTGATTAATCGTACCATTTGGTTCCTATTCTCCTGAAAGTTTCTCAATATGGCCCGCTTACTCTTGTTTTTAACAAGGCACCTCTAGTCTAAAACTCTTTTTTATGTGATTTCTCCGTCAAACTTCCTTCTAGTTTACGTTAATTATTGACATCATGCAAAAACGATGGATAAATATTTACCACATGCCCTCTCTACACTGTGTCACACTCGTAGTTTTAAAATTCGGTTCAGTCCGACAAGTTAATTTGAAACTCAAGTGATCTAGGCTAAGTAACGTTTAAAAAAACTAACTAGGAATTTAGTCTAGCAAGATCTAGTTAGAACTGTACCACGTTTCAAAAAAAATTATTTATTTTTTTGTTAAAATTTAATATGATTTGTATGTTTTAGATCGTTTTAATGTACTGATGTCAAAAATAATTTTTAAAAAATAAAAAAAATTATTGGCATGCATTTCTGCATGAAAAATTATTTAAAAAACAGTCATTATCACATTGCTAAACATACACTTAATCTAGAGGGTAGACTCGAGACCCGGTAGATGTAAAGATGTTTATTACATTGAAAAGGTGGTATGGAGCAAAAGCTATAAGGAGCTTATTAAACTTTTTCGAGACAAGAAAAGGATCTAACTTATTATTAAATTTATGTAAATATATATTTATTATTAATAAATACTTAATTTGTTTTTAATATTTATATAATATTAAATCAATAAATCTAGAGTAAAGATAAAGCCCAATAAAAATACTTTACAAATAAAATTATAAAGGTGTTATAATTATGAGATTCCTATTGCATCAAAATATTGTTCTTAAAATGTTCATAGTTGATACTCTCTTAAATACTTGACATTTATATAGAGAACAAACATGATTTAATATGGGAGACATACTTCATGTTTCAATGTTAAATCAAAATATTATTGATGAAATTATATTAATTACACTGAGAAACTGATTACTGAAAGGTTAAGTCAAACAACTAATGATTTTTCTAATATTTGGAGAATCATAACATGTTACTAGATGATGCGATGGTCTTTAAATATAAATTTATTAATTATTTAATTAATAATAAATTAAATTATTTAATTATAATTATAATTTATATCTGAACCAACATATTAGAAATTTAATGGGTTATACAAATTAAGAACTATTAGTTATGAATTAAACTATGATAATTTAATTAAGTATAACTTAATTAAAATATATTTTAAAAATTAAAAATTAAAAAATAATTAATACATGAATTAAATTTCAAGAAATATTACTTTACATTTATCAGCAAGTTGCAACTGTAATCCAATCAGCAGTATCTACCTTTTCTGTTGTTGTTTTTTCTTCCTTTTATGGGGGCACTTTCATAAATGTCCTCTTTCTTGCTCTTCCACCAGTTATAAAGTGTTCCTGAATCCAAGCACCACAGACGTGGTTTGCACAACGACAGCAGAAGCATGAGCAATGGGCAAAATTGTTGAGGCCACAAGATGATTCGGAGGATTGTAGTAGAAGATGGGTCAAGGAATTTATACAAACAACCCAGGCACAAAAGCTCAACATACGAGGCAAAGCCTATTACCAAAGGTGTAGAGCATGAGATAGAGCCCGAGCCCAGAAACTAATGAGCCGGAGTGTGCACCCAGGGTCCTCAAGCTTGAACGCGACACAATTTCTATAAAAAAATATTTTATTATTATTATTGAGCAATCTTTATTTTATATTTAGAATCTTTTATTAAATGGAGAAAATTTTTATTTTAAACACTTTTATTTACACCTTTTAATAATTTGATCTTCTTTTGAGAGAGCTAGCACTAGATTCTAATGTTTACCTCGCTGCCTGCTAGGATATTTTACAGCTCACGTCCTGCCTGCCCTTTTGCAACTTTGATATACCGCAGAAAGTTTGTTGAATTTGATAGCAGCTATTCTAAGCAAAAAGGCCTTTTCGATTTCTTTCCGGCCACCAGAAAATGGGAGGAGAAAAACCATGGAATTCAGTATATAACGCAATAGTGCCTTCGACAAGATTTTTCCAGAAAGGACTCAGAACTTCCAGGTCGAAAGACACTAATGGGCCTATAATTTAATTCTAAACACTGAAACATCAAATCTTAGACATTGTAAACACAAGGCCACCTGTTGATATTCAAAATCGATTATGGGACGCTGGAATGCAAGCAATAAATCCTAAGCACCTGAAAGATCTCGGGCATAATCGAGCTAGAGAAATTACAGAACCACATTGACAAACAAAGCAGCAGAGACGAGCCATTTTATGTGCAACAAACTACAGGCAAACCACTGCACAACTAGATATGGCAGCAAGTTCTTATAAAAAGAAGAAGAAAAATCATGCAGATTGGAAGCAGTTAGAGATCCCAACCTGAGAAAGATCAGGTGGTATTGAACACTTCAGTGGATAACACTAGAATGTTAAAAGGCAGAGGTATTCATTTGTATTTGTCATGAAACAGGGTACCGAAATTATATCTAACAAGCTGAAATCAAAATATTCAGAAGCAATTCGATATTTCATTGGATGAATCAGTTGAATTTCGCTCAAGCAATCACGTCGATTGGAAGACTTCATTTTACCAACCTCTCTTTTAGCTCTTTGAGGCTTGTTTTTCCTTCGCCTTTTGAATCTTCAAGACCTTCTTCACAATCATTTTGCTCCTCCACCAGGAAGGCTCGAATAATCCTACAAATTTACACAGCAAAACAAATTAACATGTTTTCCCACCTCAAACAAAACAAAAAACAACCACAATCAAGACACTGTACCTCTCTTTAACAGCACCTCCCGACAACACACCACCATAGACACGATTCACAGTCCTGTGGTTCCTGGACAATCTAGACCCTCTTGTATTCAGCAGGTCTCAAGTGTGGAATCTGTGAAATAAAAAATTCTTTCAAACCCAGAACCTTCAGATCTGTGAAGAAAAGGAGAGTTTAAAGTTCGACAGCCAGCATTAATGGTTTTCTCTTTCAGTATGAGGTGGCTACTGAAAAATGTCAAGGGCACAATAGATAGATTTTGCCTGCAAAACTTTAACACTCTGCTGGAACCCATCCACCAATCACATCAAAAAGAAACTTGTATCAAGTAAGCAACCAGGAAAAGTATACCATAAAAAACATCAAGCTTACGAATAATCCATGTTAGACTACTCAACAATATCTAAAGGTGCAAAAGCAGTTCAAACATGATTAAAGGTGCTATAAGTTTCCAACTTCTAACAAAACAATGTTACTCATCTAGGCTACTTATGTTCGTTGCATCCAAAATCTTTCCTCATAAATCCTAGAGTCAGTTGTGATTACTGTATAGCTGATCATTCAAAAAAATTCTTTTTCTATGAACATGACAAAAGAAATAGAAACCACCCCTATATCTAATTATCCATCATCAAATTTAATTTAGGTAGCTCTTGTTCCCTGGATTATGTCTTGATTCTGTTTCTTCATTCATGCAGAATTGTCCCAACGCTTCCTTTGTTGATAAATTCTGTCCCAATCCTTTATCTTTCCCTCTTTCCTGCATCCATCTTTACAATATTTTTTTATTCTTTTTAATATTTTAAAAGAGATTAGGAAACACTGTTTATTGTAATGTATCTTGGTGAAAACTCGATGTTATTCTTCTAATTTTCATAAAGTTTCGAATGTTACTCCAAACAATTTAATAAATTGCTATTTTAATTCTTCTTTTTTGAGACTTTTTAGGTCTTTACGTCTTTTAATGTGAAATCATAACATTTATAAGGATTCGAGAGGAAATAATGAGATCACAACAAGAAAATACTAAAATAAAATTATGCTAAAAAGTGATAATCGTATTTGATATTACGATGTAAGGTATTTTTTATTTAAAAATATATTAAAATAATCTTTTTAAAAAGCTTTAGTTAAGCATTACTTTGTGAGATAGTGCAAGGTATAATGTTCGATATTGTGATACGAGGTATTTTTTATTTAAAAATATATTAAAAAAGCTTTAGTTGAGCATTAATTATATTGCAAGGTATAATGTAGACAGAGGTCATGCTAAAACTATGACATTTTAACATTACCGTTACTGGGTCACTGATTTTGATTTTTTTTTTATTTTTTCTTGTTAACAATACTTTTTAATCCGCTACTGGCCTCGCAACAAAAAAATTGACATTGGAAGGGGATTGATCAAGGGAGAAAGGTTTCGTTTCAGCATCAGAACCTTTCGGAGCTACTCAGGCTGAGCTTGAAGAGAAGCAGGTACCTATCCGAGCTGAGACAGCTCATCTGCAATAGCCAGTTTTTAGCAGGGGTAAAAGGGTTCTAAGGGCAACAACACCTGTGCAAAGAGATGATATATATATATATATATATATATAGAAGAACGAACGAACTCGAGCCTCTAGGAGGAATGGTCTCTGCAGAAATGTTTTTGTACCTGTGATTCAGAAGTTTGGTACTTTTTCCTAAACCTGTTCCTGTTGCAGTTTGCATTAGACTTGAAACTTGAACACGGATCCTGTTCAAAATCTATTCCAGTTAACTGGAGGTTTCTCTGGTAATGCTGCTGATGGTTTTGCTGTCCTTGTTCCTAATATACATACACTGTGATATGGGCATGATAGTAACATGAGCACTATCACTTGGATTAAAAGGCTGTTTTACATTGCGTTTCAGCTGTTGAATATATTTAACCATCGCCCAGTGGTAGAAAATGAGTACAGTGATGCAGATTCCCTGTGGTGTATAAAATTCCTATCTCAAAACTATCCTTGGCCACTGGGTTAAACCATGGATAGCAAAGTGAGGAAATACAGGTCTCTACAACAATTTTATCCGTGAAGAAAGACTAGAAGAGTTTATTAATACAAACCCGTACAAACTGGAATTCAAAAAAACAAATCAAAGTGTTTATTTTCCCTTCACTTTCAACACCAAGGATCAGAAAACAATGAGCTTGCCCTGAAGACATGAAATCAATCTGTGTAAGCTGATTCTTTCCAGCCTCCATAACTCTCCTCCCCAGCATCAAATGTCCTACTAGTGCGACGCTGCAGGATGGAGATATTGCGATTAGGGAAAAATTAGCATAAAACATTAAATTGTCATGGTTATGAAATCAGAGAGAGAAAACAGTAATTATATCAGAAAATAAACTGAACAATACTTTTTCTTCACATACTACAGTTAAAATATCAGCCCGTGTTCTTGCTTGGAATCTACCGTGTCTCCGGGACTTGACCATTTTACTGCTAAGTAATGGCTTTGAGACAAATCGTAGAACTCTTGGTCACAGGAGCCAGCTAAGCCCCAAAAGGACCATGAAATGAACCGATATTACCCAGCTAAAGGAGCTACATATAAGAGAACCGAAGAACTAGAAAAATACCTCGGGAGTAAAACTAAGGCCAACTCTGATCTCTCCACGGTACTCCTCGTCCTTGACAACATTGTATGCAGTTGTTGGCAGATTTCCTTCTATGAATAGTGGCTCCAAAGGAATGCTGCAACAGGGAATATGATGCAGATAATCTTAGTCCTTGCATCTTCCAATGCAAAAGAAATAATTATGCATATACAGAACTAACAGCATAGTACGGTCCTCTTTGATAAAATCCACAAACATTTTGGTATATCGATCTTCCTGGTGAAACAAAAAATTAAAATTAGATGAAAATGAATGTGACCCACCTTGCTTCTCCAAGGTAATCATCATCCGTGAGAGTGTCATGATCCACTATCTTCAGAACGAGTTCTGAAGTACCCTCGGAAATGGTAAAAACGAAGGTTTCATTCCATTCTGGTTCAGATCCTTGTCCTGCATAAACCAGTCACTTATTCACTTGAAAACATGTGTGTGTGTGTGTGTGTGTGTAGTCATTTGTAGTTTCCTGAAGGATTTAAACAGATACATTACAAGTTGACCAACATGTGTTGTGATCAGCAAAATATCCTTCGAATTTGATCTCAGATACAAACGCTAATTAAATAAAAATCCATGGCATCCTCTGTTATTCAACCAAATATGCGATGCCTAAAAATATATTTGGAAAGGGAGACAGAAATGAACCTGAAGCAACACTGCTTCTTTGCTCCTGAGATCGGCAAGTGAGAAGCACATATGGATCGATATTGGCTGCTCATGAACATGAAAATCAAATGCATTAATTTACCAGGTTAATTTCACAAAACTAATGAATAAAATAGTGTATGTAGATTTTCAAAATCAGCATCATCAACTAGAAATTGAGAAGTTGAAACTTGTCTGATCTGATCACGAACAAATCATATGGTTAGTGTTAAATTACATGGATATGTTTTGACATCATTGCTGGGAACCCTATAATCTGGATCGATCATAGCAAGATCTTACATAAAACTCAAAGAAAACACTGAAAGAAATCATATGGTTACTGTGAAATTGAATTTATAGATAAAACAAAAATTCCTTGATCATAAAGCACACTCGAGATGCAACTATCTATGACAACATATCTTAGGACTTAGGTGGAAAGGAAGAGAGACGGAGAGGAATCTTACTGAAGAAATCGGTGTTCTCGAGACCTTTGGCTCCAACAAGAACAACTTGAATAGTCCCTTCAGGCATCTTGCAAACTCTGGCTATTCTTTTAGGACCAGAAACGTAGCACTAAATTACAGAGAAGAGATGGAGAATCAGACGATTGTGTTTTTCTGATTCTCCGAGGATTTATAGATTATAAATACATGAATCAGCTTCTTTTTTTTATAGATTGCCAACTTTTTTTCCAGCTAATTAGACATGGGGAATGATCTGTCCGATCTTGTTTTATTTATTTGGGGAGTTGACCTGTTTTTAGCATTGCTGACCATTACACGTACACACATAGAGCGGTTATGATGACAAAATTCATATTTGGAAACAACATCCTCTGACCGTGACCGTAGACATTTATGATGATTCTTTTTTGCATTTAATTAAATAAATCTAAAAATATTTATATAATAAAACATTTATGAAGCTCGATATTTATCAATCTAAAAATAATTAGGAATTTTACACTTCAAATTTTTAATTTCTTATTTAATACATCACAAACCAATAATTAATATTTAACACAATTTTTTACTTTTATATTGATAAACACATGGCAACTTGACCTCAAAACCTTAATTATATTCAATTCTCACACCTACATAATTTAATTTCCATTTTTCATAGTCTCACATATAAATAATCACGCAATCCTACTCACACTCAAAACATTACAACAATATAATTTAATAAAGAACCTAGAATAATTATCTGGAATTCTCCAAAATCCCCTCCACCAACATTTTGGCCTCTTTTAAGTTAACTATAGTTTTAAAACCCGGCCCGGCGGGTCGACCCGGGGCTGGAACCGGGCTGGGTTGAAGAAAAACAGGGGAAGAAAAAACCCGGTGTGACCCGGCAAAACCCGGTTGCAACCCGTTGACTTTTGTTTTTTTTTTTTACTAAAACGACGTCGTTTTGAATTTTTTTAAAAAAAAGAATTGATCCGGACGACCCGGTCAAAACCCAGAACCCGAGCTTTGAACCGGACCGGATCTAAAAACTATGAGTAAAACCTTTTGAATAACCAATCTCTTCCATTATTTCTTAATTCATAACCAATTCTTTAGTTAATACTCATCTCAACTACATCATCAAACTTAGGATTTAACATTCCTATATTTTTTTAATAACATGATTACAATTATCAAATCATACAATAATTCCAAATTCACCCTAATTTCTATAAAAATTAACTCACATATCATCAATTAACACAAAAATCACATAATCAATTCAAGTTTTTCAAATTCTCAATCTTCACAACTATATAGTAAAATTTAAGACAAACCAGCTTACAACCTTTCAATTCCATTTCCAAATAATTTTTATCAAATTTTCATACTTCTTCTCTTGCTCATCTACCCACAAGACCCATTACTCACACGATCTATTACACATGAATTACAGTTGAACTCAGCACCATCCCATCCTCACTCCAATACGTAAGTATCCATTTGAAACATCAAATTCAATACAATTTTCCAATCATTATTTTCGATCACATAATTTTCATGCCATTTATCTAATCTTTTATATTTCCATCACTTAATCAACACAAGACCTTCGTAATATTATTGAAACATGAGTTACAACACAATTTCAGAACAACCCAATTCAACAATTCCGCATCAAATTAAACAAAAATCTCCAACTTAATGTCATGGCTTATCACCCATGCCTTCTAAGGTTTTATTTTTTCATGTTTTAAACTCAAAATATCTATAAAATTGGTCTAAAAACACAAAGTTAAATTGAGAAAAAAATTTCTTTTTCTAGTTTGAAGAAAGTTTAAAAACAACCTCCATGGATCTCATATTGTTAAATGAAATCCATTTACATCAAGATTGATTTTTTTTTATTACTGGATATGATCAATCAACAACTTTTTTTTTTTCCACGTTATTTTTTAATAAGTTTCTTTCTCATCCTTTAAAAAACCAAGGATTAGAAAGAAAAAAAAACAAAATAAGCTTTTAGACCAAAACAAAAAATTTTAAGAGTGAAAGGGGCTGAATGAGAAAATAAGGAAAATTGGCAAATTAAGAAGTAATTTCTTTTTTCTATTTTGAGGTTTTTTTCTCCTATTTTACATTGCAATTCTCTTTTATTTTATTTTATTTTTCACAATTTAAAAATTAATTTCATGAAATTTGATGAAAAAAGAATTAAATTAAAAAATATTTTTTTTGAATAAATTAGAAAAAAAAATTAATAATAAAAAAGAGCGGACGTTATTAACCACAACTTTATTTTTTCCCTCACCTTTTCTTCCAACATCCCTAATAAAAATTTTGGAGTGGATCTAGACACGAGGTTGAATTTTGCTATTTGAGCCGGTCCTAGGATTTAAATCCAAAAATTATGAGCATAACTACCCAGAAGATTAGGTGGGATTGAAGGAGCAGACAGACGCAGAGGCACAGAGAGATGACAGGAACCTCTTCTTCTTCTTCTTCTTCCTCCACGACAACCATATCAAAAGACCTACCTTCAGATTATGTCTCAGCAGTCAAAGGTTTTTTTGCAGACGTCGGAATCCATGCCTCTCTCCCTCAAAACTCCTCCAAAGACTTCTACTCTGATCTCATTCGCGATCTCCTTAAAGTCGACAATGTCCTACGTGGCCGCGTCTCTTGCATCTTCTCTGTCTCACCTGCTCTTGGTGTAAGATTCTCACTCATTTCTTTCTAAAAATTCATGAAGAAATGGGATTGAAAATGATTTATTTTTGTTTAACCGTCTTTTTAATTTACTGTTCTAGAATTACTTTAATGGGCTACACGGAGGCGCTGTTGGAGCTATAGCAGAGAGAGTGTCCATTGCTTGTGCTAGAACGGTAGTGGCTGGTGATAAAGAGCTGTTTCTTGGTGAATTAAGCATCTCTTATCTCTCTGCAGCAACACTAAATGTGAGTTTTTCCTTTGGTGTCTTTGATGCTTGTCTCGTTTGCAATATAGAAAAAGCCTCAAGACTAATGGCGTGGTTTTTCAATATTAGCCGTATTGCTTTCTTCAAGATAGTAAGTGTTTGAGAATGCAAGTGTGTGTACAAAGAAAAACAAAGAAACGCTGTCATGAAATGCAATTAACTTGTGTAAGTTTAGAAACCACACCCCCCCCCCCCCCCCCCCCCACAACTTCCTTCATCTGCATTTATTTTATGGTTTAGTTTAACTCGTAATTCGTTGGCTTACAATGCGGTACTTAACTCTGTATAATGACTTTTTCCCCTGTGTTGATTATATTGGCTTTACATGTAAATTTTTTTATCTTGGCAGGAGGTGTTGGTTGTTGAAGCGGCCGTAGCGAGGAGTGGAAGGAACTTGACTGTAGTTGCATCCGAATTCAGAATCAAGAAAACCAAGAAGTTGGTTTACACTTCTCGCGCTACCATCTATCACATGCCTCCTGCCAAGTTATGAATTTCTGTGATTTGAAATATGTTGTTGTTTTATCTATTTGAATGCTTTGCCTGCAAACATTAACGAGTTCTTTTAATTTGTTCAATAAGAATGAGGTGCTCGTTGCAGTATTCTGATATCCTGTTGTAGGTAGCTGATAGTTTATGTTTATGTGCCTTTCAAAGTGTGCGAGTGTGTGGGCGTGCTTGAACTCAAAACAGGACATAATAATCTTAGAAAACCAATTTAATATTTTTGTGGGTCATTTAGTGTTCGCTTCTGCGTTCTGCAGCTGCTGCTGTTGCCTTTTCGTCCTCTGTAATGTTGTGCATTTAGATGCATGTTTCTTTGATAAGATTCCTTCTTTGCTTGGAAATTCGATATGCATCATGGCCAACTGCAATCACTGTTTCAAATGATGAAGCATCTCTGGCAACATTATTAAATCGGACTTGCATATTCACATCATCTGCGACATGAACGTCTCGTTGAAAATATGGCATTAACAAAAGCCTCAGCATCAAAGGGTTGGAGGTCTTCTACACCTTCTCCAACACCCACGAACTTTACAGGGATGCCAAGCTCGTCATCTACACTGGCCTGCATAAGGAAATTAGCCTCTCTAATCACCAAAGTCATGAAACAAAAGGAATTCATTGAAACTGGAGCATACCACACAGCCGCCTCTAGCAGAACCATCGAGTTTTGTCAAAATGAAACCAGTTATTCCAACAACCTGTTAGCACAGTTGCATGTTAAAGACTTGAACAAGATGTTTAACACTTGAAGAAAGAATAATAGCATCAAAGCGTGGCAATCGGGAAATATTACATATATGAAAACCAGAAAAAAAATAGGTGATTGTGTTGCAAGTAACTTGCCTAATTGTTCATTCCTCAAAAAGGTTGTTAGGTCGTGTTTCTGCACCTAGATAATCATGTTTAGAATGTTGCCTCTCTCTCCCTTTCCTCCTTTTGGATTAATCCTTTGGATGTTCTAAGAATGTTCCTTTCTTCCAAAAATTACCACGGGCATAATAATGCCAACAAAAACGTTGAGAACATACACGATATAAATGAAGAGGCAATCACTAAAATATTTTGCTAATCCATTCTACAAGAATTGTTCAAGCTTAGTCTTTGGCAGTGCAAAACAATTTTTAAGAGTAAATTATCAACTGCTTGATGATATTTCATCCCTAAAACGAGTTTTCCATAACCGATGATTATAACCATATATCTTATCTCAAAAATCCAGATAGAACTGTAATTATAAAACACCAAACAAGAGATTTCAAAGGATTAAAATTTCTGCTAAAATCTTTCAGATTAGGAACGTGTAAACTGACATGAAAGATGGTGTTGGAGACAGAAATAAATGGAATAGAAGTAATGACTTGAATATAAAACATCATGATCACAGCTTACATCAGGCGCGCCACGAACTATTTTGCCCGCAGCTTTCTTACATGCTATTAACTCATCCATGAGGCTGTAATTAGTGTGGAGACCTGATAAATATATATAGGTTTCAGTTAAGATATAACAGGTAGAAAGCACATAGAAGTTAGATAGCTAATCATGGAATATCTGTTGACTTACGTCCAGACGTGTCACACAAAACAAAATCAATTTCTTGTTCTTTCCCTTTCTTTACAGCCTGAGAAAGAACTATTTGAAAAACACTTCAAGATCATATGTTAGTAGCTATGCCAAGTATTCAAACTTTTAAAGATTGGAAAATGCTAAAGAAGTTGTCTATCTGATGATGATTAGGCCTTCTCTCCTTCAGCCACAACAATCTCACACCCAGTTCCTTCAGTCCATATCTCCAACTGGTCACTGGTAGCTGCCCTAAATGTATCACCTGCTGCCATCAGTATCTGGAATGATAGCAAAAGCCCAAGGAAAGACCTTTTGTGAACGAGACAATCTCTCTTTTTGGGAGATCCAGAAAGGACAAAAGGATAAACTAAGCAACAATTCAAGCCAAACGAGAAAAAATGGAAAGAAAATAAGTCACATGTGCACAAGTACTGCAGTAAGATCCCTGAACAATGTCCTCTGACTGCACTCACCGGTACACCCTCCTCTACATTCGCAAAGTAATAACTTTATTCATATCCCTAGGAGTCAATATCAATTTACTAAGCCCCTGTGATAGTTATATATATTCAAGCAATTGATACAATGCTTTTCCAGCAGATCTATAACACAACATTCAAATAAAGGGCAGTTCTAAATTTTCTTCCACAGTGTTCCAGTTTAACCCAGGGTAGTAGGATACAGCCAAAAGGAAGAATAAATATTGTCTTTTGAAAGAAAAATTATACAGCACGCATTTCTTCTGAAACATTGACACTTTAATTGCAAGACAAGAAAAGGCTACAACTTTCAAATTCTCCAAAATAAATCTAAATCTTAATCCATACCAGTAGAATCAACAGATAGTATTGGTATTTGGTAAAACAGCATCGTCAAGAGCCAAAATTCAACAACATATTCACAAACCTTTTGAGTCCTTATCACAATGAGCACTTTTTCCCTGGGATGTCAAATCAGTTGCCAGAAACTTGGATCAATGTTATCTTCAATTCAGCTCTACAGATATTGCAAATTTCAATATCCTAGTACTCTCTCTTTGTAAAGGCATCTATCACATTGCAACAAAAGCAAGCAAAATCTCACCTTTTCCCCTGCTTTCTTCAATCTATATGCTAGCTTTCCTGCAGCAGCAGCAGCAGCGAATGAGATCACATTTCTTTAGCAACCAATAGGAAAAAAAGAAGTTACATATACATATATATATATATATATATATATATATATATATATATATATATATATATATATATATATATAGAGAGAGAGAGAGAGAGAGAGAGAGAGAGAGTCTCAAGAACACAAGTCCATGAGACTGTATTTGGGCGGACCTCAAACTTCTCAAAAAAGCAATGAACTAATAAAGCCTCTCTAAGCTTCCAAGTCAAATTCTACAACTCAAACCTCCTCACAATTTGGAGCCACACTTCTCTCAATGTGTATATTACCAGAAACCATTAAAAATTTGGCAATCATTAAATAGGTTTACGTAAATATTCCAACCACTCAAAAAAATTACCTCATTTCCAAAATTCAATTCAAAACCAATAATTAGTAGCTAAATTCTTGACTTACCAAGGGATGTTGTCTTCCCACCTCCATCAACACCAGCTATCATAGCGACAGCCGGTTTCCTGACAACACAGCGTAAACCATAACAGCTCCAGATTGAAAAACCAAACTTGATCATCACATACTACAAAAAAAAAAAAAAACAAAAAAAAAACCTGAATCCTAGTTGAAATTCAGCCTTTCTTCTCTAACAAATTCAACACATCTTCGATGCATCCTACAAACCAAAAGAGAAAAAAAAAATTACAATTCAAATGGCAATGATTTTATTTTATGAATTCTTGTTCTTGTATAGTTATTACGAGACTATCTTGATCTTCACTAAAATCATGGGTTTGATTAATTTGTTGATTCAGATTATTTTTTATGTTTTTTTAATTAATTTTTTTTTAATTTTATTTTTTAATTTTGGATTAATTAAGAATTGAGTTTTATAATTTATTTTAATTTATTTTTTATGGGGTTATTATGATCTCATAATTTTGATCATGAATCTTGCAAGTTGACTCGAGTTATTTTTTTATCCATTTTCAATTGAGTTTTTGTAATTTTTAATTTTTAATATTAAATTGATTAAAAGTTAAGTTTTATAATTTATTTTGACTTATTTTATATAATATTATTATAGTATCATGACACAAGCCGTAAATTTTACAAGTTAATTTTATATATCAATATTTTAATATTTTTTTTAAAAAAATATGTCATTGATTTTATTTAGTGAAATTATATTTTTAAAATCCATCTCATCTATTAGATTATATGGAGTTATTCATCACTAGATTTAAATTTTTTTTTACTAGAATTTTTTTTATATTATCTTTTAAATCCAACTTACAGCATTCATGATTTTCAAAAGCTATAATCTAGTGTAAGCTATATCATGATGTGATATCCATCTAGTGTAAGCTATAATCGAAAGCTCCACCGCCCATTGTTTTCCTTTTCTTTTTCCTGATCAGCTGCTTCTTCCCCCCCACATCACATTTACCAACTTTAGTAAATGCAAATTAAATGATATTATTTAAACTTATAACTTGATTGCCCGTCATATATATAAAAATTAATTTAATTGAAGAAGGTCAAATTCAATATTTTTATTGCGAATTGATCTAAAATTCTCTCTCTCTCTCTCTCTTGAAGAAATTGGCTCATTGGTTAAGAGAGTATACAGCCTTTTCTTAACTACTAGAGTTGAAATCTCAAATCAAGAAGTGAAGTTTTCAAACGTGATCTAATCTTGATATAAATAAACTACCTTCAGCTATACTGAAGAAGTGGATTTAATTGAAAAGTGTGAAGTTGCTTCGAGAATAATCTTGACAGAATAAATAAATAAATACAAGGAATGCATAATCAATGGCGGCAGAAACAAAATCGAGAGTCGCCAGCAAATCTCTTTTCTCTCACCATGAGAAGGTCAAATTCTAACACCCCACGTATCCATCCAAGAAGCTTCAGATCTAGCTCCTCCATAAATGGCCGCAACTACCACGGAGAATTGCGAGACAAAACCTGTGAATCCAATTTCAACTCCCCCTTTCGTGGAAATTATCAGTCGCCTCACCCTCATCCATGATCCATCTACAGTACATGCTGATGCTGGGAAGTTAAAAATGTGTAAAATGCTCCAAGAACTTATCCATTCACTGTTCAAAGGCAAAGAAAGGGGAAAACGTCAGCATCCAATTTCATCACGTATTGGCACGATCAGTATCTTCTCCACTACTGCACGCAATTAAGGTGGCGTGCCTCATCTTCATCTTCTTCTTTTTTCCTTTTTTATTACATGAAATATATGTGACGTTAATTACAAGAGTCTTCTTTGTGGGTTGTTTATATAGCAACTGACAGTACTCACTCCATACAGACACATTCTCAAAAGCTTAAATAGTTATTTGATCAATGTTGACTATCATCCGATACATAATTCTTTCAAATCTTTCCTGGACAAATCTTCCTGTCTCCCACTTATTTTTTCTTTCTATTTATATTTTCTTAAATGAAGAAAAGAAAAAAGTAATCTGGAAAGGACACAGAATGGACCGAAGGATTGATTATACAATATTTTTTAAAATAATGAAGGCCGACCTAGATATAATCAACTCAAAATACAAGGCTTTAACCCCGATATTACGAGAGGTGCGGATTTGAGGAAGACAGCTCCTAATTAATTAGATTAATTATCAAGTCGAATGAATCAAACGAGGAAATCCATAGTTATTATTTCTAAATATATAATTGAGGCGTTCTTATCATTTAATACATTTTAATTACACGGTGGAAGACTATGTGAAATCCATTGGCCGAATGGACCGCGAATAATTTGCGTGACGAAAATGCCATACTCGGTACTTTTGGTTAGAGGAACGTGTTCTCTGAAACAAGGTCAATTGAGACAAAGTCTTACATATTTTTTACAAGTGATGCTACTTCGACAATATGAAAACTAGGTAATGATACTTCATCTCAACACTTCTTCAGATCACATCGAGTATTCTACTTTTTGCTCAAACCACCCACTGACATAAAGCAATGGCATTATTATTATTATTATTATTTTCTTAATGTATTATGCTTGTCAATGTCAAGTATTATTATTAAAAATATAAATGAAGTTGGTTTATTTGAGATTACCGTGGTTTAAATTACTTTTTATTTAAAAATATTTTAAAATAATATTTTTTTATTTTTTAAAAATTATTTTTAAGATCAACATATTAAAATAATTTAAGAAAATATAAAAATATAATTTTTAGTATAAAAATTAAATTTTAAAAGAATATCATTTCAATCACGTCTCTAAATGCACCGAGCTTTCTTTACTATAGGGTTCAACGATCACGTGGCTTGAATGGATTCTGGGCAAATTGGTCAATTCACATGCCAACCATGATTTCAGGTTACACAGGAGTGTTCACACTGTAGTCAAATTATTTTTTATTTAGAAATAATATTAAATTAATATTTTTTAAATGATTTTTTATAGTCAAGGGCCTTCTCAGGTTGAGCCCTGATCGAGCTTCAATGGATAATCCAAAAGGGGGCACGATCCCATCCTTTATCCGAGCATATGTTGTCCACGTGGGGGAAGGATTCTTCTTGGCATGTCAGCTTATCAAGCCACGTGGAGCTGTGTAGGCCCCAAGTTGTCCACACGTGTGTTAGGGTATATCAATTAAATTGTATATGATCGATATGTATCTATGATTAATTAGTATCTATGTATCATACAATGTTATTTTCTTATTTCAGTATGGGCACAGTTTTCAAGTTAGAAAATGCTGGGAAGAGCAGTAAAGATTGTTTTTATAGTATTTTTTTATTTGGAAATATATTATAATAATATATTTTTTAATTTTTAATTTATTTTTTATATCAACAAATCAAAACAATAAAAAAATCAAAAATTATTTTAAAATAAAAAAATTATTTTTTCTTCAATAATTAAACTGTCCTCCCAAATATACCCTAAATAAAACAACCATGCCTTGTTTTCTGCCTGTTTGGGAGTGTGGTTGCAGTTGTTTTTCTAAATGTTTTTTACTCATAAATACATCAAAATAACATTTTTTTTATTTAAAAAAATTATTTTTGATATCAATGTTTTAAAATGATTTTAAAAAACCAAAAAATATTAAATTGAAGTAAAAAAAAATTTTAAAATATTTTTAAAACGTAAAAATAAATAGAATTAACAGACTTGAATTAGGGTTCTGTTAATGAAGGCAGGATTGTTTTTTCCATTAGCATTTACTAGAAAGATAAAGTGGACTAACCTAGTAGATTAACTATTAGACTCTTAAAAATCTCTTTCAAAACTCCATTACTCTCCCATCATATAATTGGTAAAGCTCCATCCATTAATTGGATCATAGTTTTTAATAACTGTTTATAATTAATTTGACAGATTCGATATTAATTACGCGTTAATGTTTTTCATTGTTATAGAAGTACTAACAACATTTCACATGCTCAATTGTCGCTACACTACTATTATATAAAGATAACGGCTGTTATTCCCATTTAAAAAACTAAAAGGGATCAAGGTTGTATTATACAAACTCATTATACTTTGAATTAGAACAATGGAATGATAATTTTACCCTTCTAAAAAAATTCATTGGACTAGTTATCAGGGGTAATGTTGTATTTCTATAAGGTTTTTTAGTTATTATTAGATCGATAAGGGATAACTCGGTCTTTTTATATTTTTAAAGCACAATAAAATGATTAAATTACCCCTGTAAGCAAAATTTGTTTAACTAGCTTTTAAGAGCGTTTTCAATTTTTTACTTTTTTAAACCACATTAAAATAACTAAATTATCTTTAAAAGTAAAATTTCTTTAACTTGAGTACAAAAGCTTTTTTGTATTTTTATCTTGGTTAGTTAGGTATAACGAAGTTGACTGGAGGGGAAATCTGGTATTTTAATAAATATAAAATATAATCTAAAAATAAAAGTGGCTAGTGTGTGCATTGCACGCGCCAATATATTCACTGCTCCATTATGATCAAGCAGTGCATGCGTCGGATTTAAGCGGTCAAATAAGGCCTTATTTGGCGTCATTGAAATTGTCTCAATAACCCCTTTCTCTTTAGACGGCACGTGTAGCTTAATGACATTTGGATATGCATCAATGACTTTGTTCCCCTTGTCTTTTCTCTTTCCTCCTTGATTTCTGCATGTGACCCCCCTAAATTGTCAAAGCAACCCTTCAATTTGTTTTTTCTTTTTAGATTCAGTTCCCATTCTTTTGGTTACTATTCATTTTATTAAAAAATAATTTATAAAATTGGAATTCTTTTTTCCTTTTTAGATTCAGTTCCCATTCTTTAGATTACTATTCATTTTATTAAAAAATAATTTATAAAATTAAAATTCTTTTTTCCTTTTTAGATTCAGTTCCCATTCTTTAGATTACTATTCATTTTATTAAAAAATAATTTATAAAATTAAAATTCTTTTTTCCTTTTTAGATTCAGTTCCCATTCTTTAGATTACTATTCATTTTATTAAAAAATAATTTATAAAATTAGAATTCTTTTTCAATTTCACCATTCTTTAATTTTTTTTATCCGTAAGATTTGGTCTTCGTTCCCTTTATTGCTATTTGTTCTATTTGACATGATTTTTAAAATTGATTTTCTTATGATTTATCCTTCGATTATTTTCCTATCAGATTTGATCCTCATTCTTTTCATTGCTACTTGTTTTACTTTGGCAAATTTTTAAAATTGATTTTTTTCTGATTTCATCCGTCAACATTAAATTTGTTGGAAATTGAGATACTTGATTGAGCCCGAATCTAGAATTTCACAAGTTGCGAGTTTGAGAGATTAACCCAGGTTTAAAAGATTCATTCAGGTTTGCTTGTTTTTTTTTTTCCTTTTTTAAAGCTCATGTTTTTCTAATTTCATCATTTAACATCTATTTAATTGAAGATTGAGTTCTGTTATTTCTTTATTTTCTTTCTATTTTATTTGTCAATAGTTTTGAAAATAATTCGGGTTATCTTAAGTCTTTTTATTTGTTGTTATTTGTTAAATTTAGTTTTATTTAAAGAGATTTTATTTTTTAATTAAACTAAATTAATTAATTAAATATAAACACTAGATGCTCAATGATATTTTGTTTTGTTTGGATTCCGAGTCATTGTTCTGGTTGCTTGTGCGGTCTTTTTTGGTATTGTCGTGTAGCCTTTCATAATGACGTTAGAACAGTAAGTTCTTTCTGGTGGTGGGACAATGTTTGCAATGAAGTGATGATAAGTCTTCAATTATATTTTTTTTTTCTCTTCATGAATATGATATTGGCGGATCAATTTTCATAGTTAAGTACTATTGTCAATTTCTTTTGTTTGATTTATCTAGTGCCGCTGTCTTTTTTTATTGTATTATTAAATTAATCAGGTTTATTGAACCTAGTCATGTTAATTAATAAATCGAGTCTTAGATTTTATTTATTTATTTAAAAACACTAGCATTGATTGAGTATTTTTTTATATTTAAAAAAATTTAGCTCAGCTCGAGACGTAACGCAGGTCACCAATCTAGTTATTTTTATAAATAACGTTGTTATTCTGGTGCCTATTATCCTCAAGTTTGTTTGAAATCTTGAGTTTAGCTTCATCAATCTTGCGTGAAATCAAATTGGAAAAGAAAAAAAAGGAGGGAGGGGCCATCGTAGAGAAAAAGTTGAGTTGTTTTATATAGGAAAATGGCAAAAATGAAGGAAAAGATGCGCCTGTGAAGAAGAAAGAATGAAGGAGGTGGAGAATTTTAGGATCGACATGTATAAACAATGACTAACCTACAAGACTGCAATCTATCCTGGGCTAGTGGACGTCGTTTCTTAAGTGATACCTAGGTCTGTATTCAATTTTTATTATCCTCTCCTTCTGCTATTTAAATATTTTAAAGTATAATAATGATTAGTTTTTAAAATATTTTTATTTAAAAATATATTGTAATAATATTTTTTTATTTTTTTAAAATTAATTTTTATATCAAAACGATTCAAAAATATAAAAAAATAATTTTAAACTAAAAAAAATTAAATTTTAATAAAAAAATAAGTTGAACTGCTCAATCAAACACATACATGTTTAATGTCCTCCCATTATTTTCTATAATTTAAGATATTTTGAACCAACAATGTTTTGGTTTTTTCATCATTCACCGAAATTTTAAAATTAAATCTAAAATATAAATTATAATTTTGCTATAAGAATTTTAATTTTTTCCAAATAGTTACTAGATGAATATTCACAATAATGATAATAATGAAGATCCATTGCAAGATTTAAAACTATGATTTAATAAATTGCTCAACACTCACCTATCTACTACCGAAACTTGCGCCATGTATGTTATCACCATGTAACATTGTTTTATTTTCCTATATATATATATATATACACATATATATATTAAATAATCTGCATTAATATTATATGTCATCTAATAAGACGTTGATTTCAGTTTAATAATAAGGAAAGTTAGCAAACCTCAACTGTTGACAAATTGGACGGAGAAACATATAAAATATAGAAAATTATTTATCCAATTTAATTTACAATTATATGAGGGTGTGGAAAGTGTTGGAAACGTTTTAGAAATATATAGGACTACACCAGCTACGTGTGGAAGTTAACCTTATAGTTCTTTGTACAGATGAGAGGTTGGTGACGGCAGGGATGACAATGGATTAGCCAAGAGGTAGATTTTGTCTGCTCATCGCCAATCTGAAATATTTAAATCCGTTATCCATCCCCACCTAGCTCCCGTCCAGTTGGATTGAATTGGATGAAGGATGGAATTTCTCATCAGCTGATCTAGTTTTTTTTTTTTGATTTATAAAAAGAATGGAATTTAAGTTTAAAGAACGAACCAAAACCATATCCATATCCATCAATCATAAAATCATAAATTATAATCTAAATCCATCTTAATTGTAATAATTAAATTATAAATGAAATTCAATCTCTAAAAAAGTTATAAAAATAAATAAGAGATCAACACTTTTTATTTACAATTTTAAAAATTAATATTAAAATTAATTTTCTCAAAATATTCATGTAGCCCTTTCTCTGTTAAAAGGCTTTTGAAAAAATAAAATGAAGGTAACAAAAATAATATATAAAATAAAATGAATTAAATTTTATATTTTTCAAACATGTAAATTAAAATTATGTACTATAATTGAATTTAATTACAATAAAGAAGTGATCACATGAACCATGTAAAATGATAAAAGTATTTTATAAAAAATAAAATAAAAATTTATATTTAATAGGATTAATTACACCAGCCTGTTATAGTTTTGTCTTGTATTTTGTTTGCCTTCATACTATCAAAAATTATAATCAACCTAAGATTTCAAATCAAATAAAATGAAGGACAAAAGTACCCTCTCCACGCCAAGCCACTGGCTAGCTCCATGATTTGTTTAGATTTTGAAGTCACAACCGTGGCCTTAAGAAAAGATTGACGTTGCAATTTGTCGTAATTTTTCTAGTAATTAATATGTAACAGGGGCAGTAATATTAATTCATTGCTACTCCAGTGTCCAAATTAGTAATTACCCAGCAAATGTTATCTTTTTTGCTAAAGTTTTTCTTTCACCAATTTCTAGAACAAGAGAATCTCCGACAAGAGAACTTCTAGAAAAGAAATCGATGAACTCTTTGAAGTAATCAACATATTTGTTGCAGCTGACATTTCAGTGGGCATTCAAGGGTTTGGCCTTGAAGAAGTACCAAGCCTCCTTCTATCAACAGATTGGGTCTTTTAGACGTAGAGAGAAAGAACTGGTGGTTGTTGTCGATGGTGTGTGTAAAGGTCCATCTTTTCTTTTCCTTCATCCAACATGCTGAAAATCTCTATTCAGCTAAGAATCTAGCCACCCAAAATTCTTACTGTCCTGGTCATGAACACCAAAAAAATTCCCAAAACATTGGATTGAAATTGAGAGAAGAAAAACTTGATTTTCTGGAAAAAAGATTAAAAAAAAAAACCCTCGATTACATAGAGATAACCCCAATTACTCTAATCTTCTCTCCACCAAAACATGCCTTAACATGCAACAACCCTCTCTCCGTTTCTGCCAAAACATCTTTGGATCTTCATAGATGATAGCATATGAAAGAGGAGAAGAGTTCATAACAACAACAAACCTTTCTTGAACATGACTTGTGATTTAGGATTTGGATCTTAAACAATTTATGTGTTCAAGGTTTAGTCCCCGATCTCCAAACCAAGCGAGCACGGAGTACTGATCTTTGCAAGTATATGCCTTGAATTATCAATGGAGGCTGTGATGGCTAGACGATGGTCGTCGGCACATAGAAAGAAAAAAGAAAAGAGGTGGTGGGGATTATTTTTTCATGGCTTCGGTTATTTCTTGTGGGCTTACTGAAAATTGAAAAGAAAAGGGAAGAAGAAGAAGTTAGCCAATGGTGGCTAGTTTTCTTTTTAATTTAATGGAAAAGTTGAGATGTTTAATATAAGAGTTTTTTTAATTATTAAATAAAATATAATAATAATTTTGTAATTACTTCAATATTTATATTGATTTTTATTTTGGTGAGATGTAAAATATTATGAATTTATAAACCTAAGGATTTAAAATATAATTTTTGAAAGAATAAAGGTAAGCTGGAGGTAAGTCAAAATCATGAGCAAATTATAGAAAGCTCTGTGTAATTAGCTTGAAAAATAAAATAACAACTCCATAAAATAAAAATTAGGTTAAAAAACTAAATGGATTCCGATTGAACCAATAAATGGAGCAACCATAGAAATAATCCCATAATTGTCCTCTACTTTCTGACCGTATACTTCGCATCGGTAAGGAACCAACGCAGGCGGGTTCCGTATTAAAGGAGCGTAGAAGGTCACGTTGTTTTACTAGTCGTTTTGGTTTAGGTGGACCGTTCGTCAAAAACGGCTACAATATTAGAAAGAAGAAACGCCCCTCCTTCGGTGTTGTTTCTAGCGAACTTACTCGTTACTCCTATAAAAAGCCCTCCCATGTCCCTCAGTTTCCATCAACAATTGTTTCAGCTGCCAAAACCAAGCATTAAAGCACACACACAGTTGCTTTTACACGCCTAGAAGCTCTTGAATCTTTAGCGATTTTCTTCAATATGGACAAGGGTCACAAGGCTTCTCGCACTATAGAAATCACTATCTTATCAGCAGAAAACCTAAGCCTCGATCGCAAATCCGTGAAGAAGAATGCTTACGTTATTGCTAGAATCGACCCTATTAACTATGGATCAACTAAAGCTGATTTTGAAGGAGGCTGCAACCCTTCATGGAACGAGAAGCTTACCCTAGACATGCCATTTCAGACTCGTTTTATAACCCTTGAAGTGAAATGCAAGACTAGCTCAGGTGACAGAGTTGTTGGCACAGCAAGCCTTCCAATTTCTGACATATCGGGTGATTATACACCGGAGAGTTACTTACATTTCTTGAGTTACCGGTTAAGGGATTCCAGAGGTGAGAAGAATGGTATTATTAATGTCTCGGCAAGAGTTAAGGTGCAGGTAGAGTCCATGATTCCGGCAGTGACAAAGAATCCGATGAGGAATGGGTGTTCATCGTCGTGGCAGCAGCCTACGCTGGGGGTGCCTGCTGGTCACCAGAAGATCAGCTATTACGGTGGAGTTGTGACAGGGGTTCCTATTTGGAGTTAATTTTAATTTTCTAGTGGTTTTTAGAGGCTTCTTGTTTTATTGAATTAATTTGGAGCGTTGTTAATTATTTGACTGATCGATCCCAATTTAATCATTAATGCTATAATTTTATTGAATCGAGTATAAAAGGGTTTTACGAATGATTTAACCTCGTGTGGTTTAATGTACTTAGCTTCGTTTATGTTACCTGTTAACTAGTTTTGTTAACTTAAAATATCCTATCATTTTGTCGATGTCTTTGAACATTACTGTAAGTATAATAAATTATATTCTTTACTTTTTATGAACTACCGACAAAAATTATTTTAATATAAAAATTAAATTAATATAAAATTCAAATATTTAAAAATCAATTATCTTAGTATAAAAATCAAATATTTATTACAAATTTATTCGTTTAAATACAAAGAAACTAGAACATAGGACGGTGCCGGAGGAGGAGTTGGAGGCTGGTCATCTCCGGGACTGTGAGCCCAATAAAAAGATACACATGTACCACCCATCTATGATCTCATATCCATGATCATTTGGCGGGATTTTTCATTGAAATGGGTAGTACGTTCTTGTACTTCTTGTTCTAACAAGGCCGCGATTTCTGGATACTGAGTGCTCGGGACCTATTGCGAACATCCAACGGTTGAAACACTACGGGTCATCCATAAGTTCTCGGTCATAGTGTTAAAGAGCTCGTACACTAGATTTTTATTGGGGCTACCGGATGATCCTGCCTCCAACTACAAATCCATATCGATATCCGGGTGGGTCGAAAGTTCGTCTTCATATCTCTCCTTCAACTGCTTGTTATATATCTAATGGAAATAAAAAATAAAACCATCAAATTCAAGTAAATAATAACTTAATAAAAAGGATTGAAAACCAACATACCACAAAGTGTTGAACTCGGCTATCGACGAACTATTGCATCCTTTTTTGGCAGTCATCACTCTGCACGTGCGTTTCCACGAAAAACTTCATTGGGTTTGACTTATGTCCAAGAGTCGTAACCTGCAAGATAAAAATGTTATCAATTAAATATATTTATAAGAAAAAAACAAGAAATTAAAAAATTGATGTAATTAAAAAAATCTTACCATCTGTCTTGTATGCAAAACGAACAGAACGGAGTCATTAGTGTGTGTAGTAACAGAACCTTGAATTTGTCGGCTCCAATTCCCCGCACCAAACCATGACCGTCGCGTGAAATGCTTGGCGTCACGTGCTGAATGTATTCTGTCCATATAGTCTTTGAGATGTATGGCGACCTAAAATCCTTCCAAACCGCCGTGTCATTCCAGCCTGGTAGATTGCTTTCTTTCCTATATTTTTTAGATTTTTTTTGTGCCTCGTACCAAAAATCACACAATCTATATAGTACAAACAAATTATCTATAAGTAAATGACAAATAAAATTTTAATATAAGGAATAAAAAAATTATCATGATTTCGATGTTATCTAGTTGCAACGTGATTTTTCCAAATTCTAAGTTGATAATTCAACATATGTTTCAACAATTTACAAACAAATACAATTTTATAAAATCTGAAAGAAATCCTAACATGTACAAATCATAAATCCATACAACAAGTTTGTTTGAGAAAAAAACTATAAAACAAGTAAACGCTCAAATAAAAAACATATACTACAAAAATTATGCAAAAAAAAATAACATTTTAAAATTGTGTTCAAATTAAAAAAAATGTAGATTTGTTTGCTTAATGTGGAGAATCCTTAATAAAATTTGAATCACAACTCGAATGCTGACAAACAGAGTGTTGTGGTGCTAGAAAAGTTATGAGAGGTTGAGTCGTATTGAGATTGAGGGGGGTGGCTATTTGTTGCAGAAAAAAATAGACAAGGAAGAAGTAGAAATAGGACAGAGGGAGAGGAGGGTCGAGCGGCAGATCATAAATTTAATATTACCGACGGATAGACCGACATAATTATTCTGATGATAACTCTATCAGCAATTCTGTTGGTAGAAATGTCATGTCACCGTACGGTTTACTTTCTTCAATCCCACTATAATATTGTCTGTAATGTTGTCGGTATATACCGATGAAAGTTTTATGTCGGGATATTCACGAACGAATTTTACTGTCGAGCTAATCACGTCGGTAACTTCGTTTGCAAAACTTACATGTCATCGTACTGTTTGTATTTTTTTTATTCCTTTTTTATATTGTATTCTCTCGGTATATATTATGCAAATATTCTCGTCGGTGTTTACCAATAAAATTAGCAAAGAAAAAACCCAGTCGGTAATTTTAACAGTAATAAACCTTACCAAGAGAAAAAGAAAAGAAAAAAGAAAAAGGGTGGACGAGGCAAAACTGGTTTTCATCTTTCTATTTATTTATAATTTATGAATAAGGATTTACTTGATTAATTTAGTCCATCTTAGACCATTGTTTTTGCGTTTTGCATGAATCATGTTCGTTGCCTGCAAAATAAAACAAGTGGAACAGCACAAAATATATGACCGAAGAGGAAAAGATCAGGTGGCTGCCACGTTTGGTAGAGATCCCTTGACACAAGCGAGATCTGATGTTTGCCGGCTATAATAAAGGCGCCGACAATAACGCTGCACTGGTCTAGAAGCTCCCACCGAACACCTTTTTGTCATGTTGTAGGAAAAATCGTAACGGTCGTTCCTAATACTGGTTTTAGCACTTGAATTGAGTTGTCGGCTCAACAAATTAAAGGCGGTGGACAAGCAAATACAAAATTCTATATTCCTACCTGACCGTGAGCTCCACAATTTTCATAACTTATTCTTATTTAATCTACACGTTATCCAGAATAAATAATCTTAGATTATTTAATTTCTAAAGAAAGAATTTCATTTTTAGAAAAAATATTATTTTCTTATCAAAACATTTCATTCACTACCAGAAAATCGATAAATACAAACGGAAATACCGAGGGAATATTTCCGTCGGTAAATTTCCGAGGGATTTTACCGACGGAAATACTCCGTCAGTATATACCGAGGGAATTACAGTCGGAAAAAAAATAATTTACCAACGGAATTACCGACGGAATTTTTTCCGTTGGTAAAATCCATCAGTAAATTCGTTGGTAAACTGTGAACACTGTTCATCATGTCAATTACAAAAGGAATCACCGACGGAATTTTCCGTCGGTATTTTCCAGAGAGCTCCAGAACTGTTCACTTTCCAATTGCACTGTTAATTGTTGTTCTTTACCGATAAAATCACCGACGGATTGAAAAGTCGTCGGTGTTATTTGGCGGTTTTCTGAAAAAATTCAATTAATTTAAAATTTTTATTTAAATATTACAGACGGAATCACCGACGGATTGAAAAATCATCGGTAATTGTTGGCGGTTTCTGAAAACTTTTTATGAATTTGAAAATTTAAATTAAATATTACCGATGGAATTACCGACAGAATAATTAAAAAATATTAATATTCAATTATCCGTCGGCAAATCCGTCGCTAACGCGCCCCATTAAAAAGTCTTGACCCCTTTTTTCATAAGAGATAGACTCACTCATTTCTTATTCTTCTTCTTCTTCTTCTTCACTATATGTAAAAAACATCAATATCTATTTCTTTCTCTTCTTTTCTCTCCTCATCTCCTTCTCTTTCCCTCCATGCTCGGGTATGTCTTCTTCTTCTTTCTTCTTTTATCTTCTTAGTTTTTTTTAATTAATATGCTTTATGATTATTTTTCTCTCTCCTTAGCTTCACTTGCAACTACATTAAGGTAAGATTTTTCTTTTTTCTTCTTTTTTCATGATTTTTTTCACTATATTTGTTTTTTATTTTATTTTTAATATTTTTTGTTCTTAATAATTGTATAAATGTTGTTGTGAGAATTTTTTTTTCATATGAGATCAATTTTTAGTTGATTTATTTATAGAGATTTTTAAATTTTTAGCAATTGCAACTTCATTTTTTTCATATGAATTTTTTTATTTGAATTTATTTTTTCGTTTTATTTATTTGTTGCAAATTTGTTTGAGTTGATTTTCTTATTCTTTTTTCCAAGCATTTTGAGTATATATTATAGAGTGTTGATTTATGTTAATTTAATTATTTTATAATTTTATAAAATGAATTTTTTTAAAATGTTTTTATATAATTACCGACGGAATTACGGACGGTAATTCCGTCGGTATATCCCTCGGTAATTCCGTCGGTAATAAAAAATATTATTACCGACGCGTCTTTTCCGTCAGTAAATCCGTCGGTAATAATATACCAACGGATTTACCGACGGATAAAAACATACCGACGAACGATTCACCGACGGATCATTTCCATCGGTGATTCCGTCGGTAATATAATTACCGATGGAATATGTGTCTTAAACCGACGGAAAAATTCCGTCGGTAAAACTGTTAAATCTTGTAGTGATTTTTATTTTGATAAAAAAAAATACGTATTTTTTATAAATACCATGATTTTTTAAATAAAACTCTTAACACAATCAAAATAAATATTATATGACTCTTTATTCATGATTTTTTTCTGGTAAAAATATATTTTTATAAGAATAATACTTTTTTAAATAAAAAATTAGTATTATATGAAAAAAAAATGTCAATTGAAAAACATTTTTTTTGGTTTAATTACTATAGCTCAGCTATATAAAAAAATAAACAATGATTACTGTTTTAAAACTACATAAAAATTAACATAAGTAAATAAAAATAAATAAATTTTTATTAGATATTTATGAACAATCTTTTAAAAAATATTATGTATATTAGAGTCATATAATTGTTTTTACAAATTAATTGACAATGTTACTATAAAAATTTCAAATCTTATCTGAAAAGCAAGGCATAATTGGTTGATTTTTTAGATTTTATTATAATAATATTAATTAAAAAGTATTTTATTTTAAAATAAAATAAAATAAAATAAATAAAGTGGGGTCAGGTTGTATGCTTAACCTTTAAAAAATAAATCTCAAACACCATTTAAAAAAAAAAAAAAACTAGCAGACAATATGCTGGCCGGCGCATATTTCTTTTTAAAAGAAATATAGGCGACAACATGTTGCCTACCTGGATAGACAATTTTTTAACCAACGGACTTATTTTCAGACAATGAAAAATTAAGTTAAAGTTTTTAAAAGGCTGTCATTAAATTAACCCCAAAGCAAAATTGACGATGCCCTATGCTTCTCATTGAAAATAAATCAATTATAATTTATATTGAATAGAAACATCAAAGATATCGAATAGAGGTTTAATGGCAGATCGGTGAAGAAAAACACCTACGTTGTTCGAACGGCCCCTCTGAACTGTCGCGAAACAACAACCGGCACGGAGGAGGAAGCTATCCTTCATGGGACCAAAAACTTGTTCTAGACATGTCAATAGAGAAATCTTTATAACCCTAGAAGGGCGTTGCAGGATCTTTGACTGTGAATGATTTCATGGGATCGATCAGCATTTACCAGAGGGTCATTTCATCCTTTTGAGTTATAGATTGAAGGTCCCAAAAGGGTTTGATCAGAACGGTATCATTAATAATGTTTCGGTGAGACTAAGAGTGCCGGAATGTTTGGCATTGTGCCTGAAAACAAATGTTCAACATCACAACCTGCGTAAGTCGGCGCTGCCGGTACTGGATGGAAAGAATTATGTATGATGCGGTTGTGAACGGTATTCCTGTTTGGAATGCTAAATTTACGTAATTGTTTTAGTGGGCAGCAGAAGATGTCTGTATGCAAACAAAAATTCTTAAGAAATTTATAAAATTTGTTATTTATAAGTTTATGACTTTGTTGTATCTTAAATATATATTACTTTAATCCTATAATAAATATAATAAAAGCAATTAATATTTTAAATATGATGATCTTCACGTCTCAATCTGTTTGCTATACACACTTCGATCCACTTATATAACAAATCAAGTTTATAAATGTTAAATAGTGATAATTGCGATATTGTGTACGAGGCATTGACATATCCTTGAAATCTAACAAGATCATTAGCATTAATTTTTTGCAAACGAATTAATGATCTAGATTGAGTCAACAACAACCCATTTTAATTATTTAAAACATGAGAGAATTCAAATTCATACATATATATATATATATATATATATATATATATATATATATATATATATATATATGAGCACAATATTAAATGAAAGTAAAATTACCGTCGAAAAGTTTCTAAATAAAGGACCCTGAATTATCAACAATGACAAAGCGCATCATGTTGTGGAATTCTAATTGGATCTCTTATCTTTCAAGCATTGACCAGTATATAACTGGACCATATATATATATAAAAAATTAAGTAGAGGGTTGATTAGGTGATGCCCAACAAATGAGAAATTCAATTAAGAAATGTTTTTTGTTCGGGGATCAAATCGAGAATTAGGTGATAGTTAGGGGATAGAAATATTCTTTGGTGATAAAATAAACCGCATGCAGGCAGCATTCTCCCCATCCATTTTTCAATTAAGATTATACGCATAATTATGGTAGAGTTTTTGGTCAAATACAGCACTTGTTATATATCCAGTAGCGTCCGAGGCTCCAAACACCGCAGTCAACCTCTGATAAACTTCAGAGCTGCTTACCACCTTACGTTACAAACTTTCGAGAAATAGGTCAATCGAGTTGTCTCGCAATGCCGGGGATTGTTTTCCACAAGCTTTTACTCTCTCTCTCTCTCTCTCTCTCTCTCTCTCTATATATATATATATATATAAACGTGGAAGTCTTAGTCAGGGTTGTTTGCCAACATAAATTGACTTTTAATTGGAGAATTGACTTTTGAAAACGACACTTGCCATTGTTGTTATATAAGGGAGAGGAATTCTATTCTACTATTCCAACTTTCCAAGTCAATACGTCGTAGTAATTCTCTTCTTCATACATAGTTGCACGCACGCACGCACGCTCTTGAATATCACGCGCGTGGCGAGGGTGCAAAACCCTATAGAAGAAGAACAAGAAACAACATGCCTGTTTCTCGTTGCTTTCTATTTAACTTCCTATCCGAACTTTCGAGCTAATCAATCAAAGTCTTTTCCCAAACTTGAAGAACTATCTATGATCTTAGTATGGATCGAAAATGCTTGGAAACTGAATAAGAGAAATAGCTTGCCATGGACGTTGATTCTATGCATAATTTCCCGGAAAAGGTAGTGCAAGAAAATATCAGTTATGAATAACATTTAATTAAGAAGCTGTTTAACTTTAAGTAATTTATTCATCATTTTTTTCTTTTTTTTCTTGATTTTCGGGGGTCTTATTTTTACTTATTCCATTTATTCTTTTCAATTCTAGGTGGGAGAATTGCACGTATAACCCCAATTTTTTTGGTTCAATCTATTTAAGTCCAGCTGAAATTATTTATTTATTTATTAGTCTTTCCTCCTTAATGGATGTGTTTATTTGATAATGACTTTCACTATTAGATTTAACAATTTTATTGATAGAAATTTTTGTCGGTGTATATATTGTCGACGGACTCATGAACATAAACAATCCATAAAAAAAACTTTCATCTGTTATTTATGGTTTGTCAGTAAGTCTATTGATAATAAATATACCGATGAATTTATAGATGAAAAAAACACGCCAAAAAAATAGCACTCATTTTATTCCATCAGTGTCTCCATCAGTAAATTTAACTTGTCATAAAAAAAACCATATTTAATGTCATCGGTGTTTTTATTAATAGAGTTATTATGTTGGTGAGTTAACAATAATATTGGTATTTATAGTAATTCTTTTCTAATTTTCTCTGAAATATTAATTTAGTTATTTTATTAGTAACCCCATCAAATAAGATACATCAATGATTAAAATCAGAAAATTTCATTAATAGATGTGATGTTCAAATTAAAAAAAAAATGAAGAAGTTTAGGGATCAGGGGAGAAATAAAAATATAGAATTAGTTTACCTAGCAAAGGAAGGGTCAAAAACGACAAGACTTATTGTTGAATGTATTTATATAATCAAAGGCATATGGATATAAACAAGCACCAGTGGTCTAGTGGTAGAATAGTACCCTGCCACGGTACAGACCCGGGTTCGATTCCCGGCTGGTGCATGGAGGAGCAATGATGAAAGCTGTGCCCTAGCGATGGTAGGGTCTATCGCAAGCATCTGATCACCAGATGATATTGGCTCTGCTGAGCTCTTTGTATTTTTTCGTGATTATATATATAATCACATAATTAGCTTTTTTTTAATTCATGTAATTTTATTTACTAAATCTTACAAAAATTACGCAATTTTGTTATTAATCCAACCTCACCTAAAAAATCTATAATACAATACGATGGTTTATAGTTTTTTTAAACTATCAAGTGTACCAAGTTTTTTTTTTTTTCATTTATCAGTTAATATATTTGTGTTTTTTTTTTTAATTTCTTTTGAAATTATAAAAATAAAATTATTTGCCTTTGGTTTATTATTATTTATTTGTTTATGAGTTACTGATCCCTGGTACCCGCCCAGAAAAATAAAAAAAATAGATATGAAAGCAATTTGGTGATCTTCATTTCTCAAAAGTATTTGGAAAAGCAACAGTAAATACGATTACATTACATGAAATTCACACGTTACAGACACTTTACTTCGATGCTGAGCGTTAATGATCCATGCAAAGCGTAAACCATTCACATATGCCAGGTAAGAGCAAGCATTGAGCACAAGAGGAACCACCATCTAATTGAGCATGGTTATTTTGTCACTTACATACTGAGAAAGAGGGGAAGAAGTTGAGAAAACTGCATCTTTACAGAAACACAAAAAAAAAAAAAAAAAAATTCCTCCAGAACTCGTGGATAATAATAGTAATAGTAATAATAATGCACAGATTGCTTGGTCGCTCTTATCAAAAGCACCGAGCAGATGCTGCTTGTGACCAAAAAAAAAAAAAACAGCTCCACACTACAGGGCCACATGATTCGTCTAGGGAAGATGTCTACTCCAAATGGCTGATCTCTATGCTTCTTCACTGCCACTTTGACTGTCAGCCTTTAGAATGTCGAACTTGCAGAGAGGGCAGGTTGCATTGATGCAAAGCCACTTGTCTATGCACATACAGTGGAAATGGTGACCACAAGGAAGTTCACGCAGTTCGCTTCCATCTTCATAGGCAGAAAGGCAAATGCAACACTCCTGTGGTTTATAACAAATATTCATGTCAGAAGTGAATCAAGAATAAAGAGCTGAAAATGGGGAACCAACCCCTAACGTTAAAGTAACCATATCGTTGAGAGAAGGAGACCATGTGAGGTTGCAAATTGAGATCCAGCCATTAGGTTTTTTCTAATATATATATACACCCACGTCATGAGTAGTACGATGAGGGAATTTGGTCAAGAATTAAAAAAAAAAGGTGCCCTGTGTTTCCTTTCCCAACCAGAGTGTTTGCAGTGTAAAGCTTCGGGTTCAATGCAGAGGTGCAAGTCATCCCTCTGAAATAGTCGTGAGCCAATTGCTCTACTTTTCACGTTCAATTTGCCTTATAGACCCAATAGCTTCCCAACCTACCCCAGCCTTCTACCATTAGAAGGCAGAGAGTGCATGCATTTCTAGAAGAGACAATAAATTCCTGTTGGGATACTTACCGTGTCTTCACGGGAAAGGGCACGTTCAATGGGTGTGTCAGTGTCACATTCAGTCATCATCCCACCAAAAGACTCTTGACTTTCATCATTAACTTTCTCACAATTCCCTATCCTGTGAAACTTGTATTTTAGTAATCGATCAATCTCTTCTTTAGTAGCTCCTTCCTGTTTTCGAATTAAAGGCAATGCAAGATTAGGCATGGAATATTGAAGACAAGGACCAAAGATGCAATCTACGAATGAAATGCAAACAGAAATGACAACTCTTTGCGCATAGGTTGGGCAGTGCCTTCTGAATCTCAAGAAAAAGGTCAGATGACCAAAAACAATTGGCTAGCAAAGCCATTGCCCAGTACCCAAAGCACATGTGACAACTCAAACTTTAATATATCTACATCACCGGATTTTTTAAAAAAAAATACGTACAAAGAATATTGCTTTAAGACAACAACGATGTCCCTACACTTGTCTATGTCACTCCCCGGACATGAGGTCTTTGATGGGCATTGATTCTAAACTTTGCCCAATAAGATAATTCATATGTATCTATTCCAGTTAGTTTTAAAGATCACAAAGAATAACAAATCAAAGTGGTCTACAGAGAAAAAAAACCTGAATCTACACTGTCCTCAAAATAAGCAACAATGCAACTTAATTAGACATCATTCACACAAAATGTGGTCGTCGTCATCATAATCAACAGTGCACCAGGTTACTGTTTCTTCAAGCCGACACACCAGACTTTAAGGCTTTGCAGGTTGGAGCAGCATATGCTCATTCTTCTCAACCTTAATGTTGTTCTACTGCTCCAGCTTCCCACCAATAGGAAGTTAGAAATGTTAAGTCTAAAGGGTCCAACCTCATCAAAGGGACAAAGTCATGATGGGGCATTAAAGGTCTTTCATCAAAGGTTGAGAAAAAAGAGCAAGGGTAAAGATTCATCACTTGTCATCATTTAAAGGGAGTTTGGAGGAGGGGCTCAATCTGGTAAGATTTAAAGCTCCAAGCTTTATCTAATTTGTATTTATGACTGAGAAGAGAAGACAAGTTTTTCCAGGTCCTAAACTGCAAAATTATGTTGTCAAGAAATAGAGAGTAACGATATTTCTGCTCTCGCTTCTAACTCCCTATAGATTCAGTTCTTGCATCGCCAGTTCACTTACTACAAATTTTGTTCAGATTATTTTTTTACCTGGTCTGCCATAGCATATAAGATGCCGATTATACAAGGTAGGAAGCAGCAAACAGCAATACCAATGAGGCATGCAACAGCAATGCAAATAATTACAAAGAGCGTGTCAGCAGCAAGAAATGCAATACAAAGCCTGCAAAGCAAAACAACAAGCAAAACCAATAAACATAAATAAACGCATGAGAGCCATAAGCTAAAACACATCAAAGAAAAATATGTTCAAACAAACCAGTAAAGCTGAGGTGAATCCTTTGCCACATTTTGGCGACCAGCAGTAGTAACCCAGTAGAATCCAATAATCCACCATATAATTGAAAACGTCGTCATTGCAGATTCCACACGCTTAGCAACACTGTAAGAATAGAGCATAAGCGTTCGCATATCCACGAATTCATAAAATCCATGGGCTTCAAATCTTCACATTCCAATAATAATAATAATAATAATAACAATAAAAGAGCATCATCAAATGCACTACAGTTAAGCAACTTACAGCGAAGAAGAAGAATTGCTCCCAGTTTATTTTTCTTGCAAGATTGTTCTCAATTTTCAGAAAACAACATGAATCAAAAAATCAATTCTCACCAAGTCCCAAAATAACTCCATTAACAATAAAGCTGAAAACCGCACATCGCACAACCATGCAAACAACTTCACAAAAAAAAAAGGACGAACAAACAAACTTTGCAAGCAAAGCAAGCTAATTAAATCATCATTTCTACCAAAACAAACCTTTTTGTTCTATTTTACACTAAAATAAAACACGCGCGCGCGCGCGCGCGCGATCAAAACAATGACAAATAGCGAAAGCTTACCTAGTATTTTCACCATCATTTTCACTTTGTTGAGTTCTGAAATCCAACGAATCCCCTGAGTCGGAACTGAAAATCCCACTCTCTCTTAACCCCAAATTCCTTCTCTTTCTATACTCAACAACAACACAGACAACATGACACGAACACAGCAAAATATACGCAACAATCCACACTCTGAAAGGCACCCTTGGCTTCTCCTCCAAACTTAACCCCAGGACACCAACAGCTATTATCACAATCGCCAAACTCCACAAAATATCAATAACAACTACCGGCTTCGAGTAACCCCAGTCACTTTGCCTCTCTTCAAGCTGCTCTGCCGCGTTTTCTCGGAGCATCATTCGGCGGCTGCTCGCCCGACGGAGGATACGGGCGGCAGCGCCACGGAGTTGTGGTGGACGGCGTAACAGCCGGCGGCTCCGGAGGAGGTGGTTGGCAATTGAATGGGCTAGGAGTGGTGAAGAGTCTATGGCATCGGATTGTGGTGATGTTAGTGAAGAATTTGCAGACTGCATCATTTTCTCCCCGCTCGCCCCCCCTCTCTCTCTCTCTAATTTGTACGGAAAATGAGAATTTGAAAGAAAGGTGTGCTTAATTTTTAACAAGTTTTTGAATTTGAGGGGATGTACTTCCTTGAGGTGTTTGAAATTTTTGAGGGAATGAAAAACTTCTTTTATATTTGGAGAGAGAGAGAGAGCTCGCGCTGTGAGTCAGGGTAATAATTATTGTTCGCTGGATATCGAAAGAAAAGGATCTCTCTACCTCCGAATATGTCTATCCCATGTTTTGGGTTTGTCGTTTCGTTTGTACTCGTCTCTTCTAAAATTTTGTTTTCACATTTAAAAAGTGTTTTTTAAAAATATTTTATTTTATTTTATTTTATTTTAAATTAATATTTTTTTAGTATTTTCAGATATTTTAATGTGTTAATATTAAAAATAATTTTTAAAAAATAAAAAAAATTATTTTAATGTATTTCTAAATGAAAAATATTTTAAAAAATAATCATAACCGTACTTTCAAACAAAAAAAAAAAACTGTTAAATTTTAGTTTTCTCAACGACATTTAACATGGCATTACCTTTATTATTGGGCGGTGCATGTGGTTTTTTTTTCTTCATCATTCTTTCCTCTATCCTTCTTAATTCCATAGCCAAGCAGTGCATATTTTCAAATCAGTCATTAGATTTATTGTTCTTTCAAACTTTGTTCTTATATTTTTATCGATATTTCTTTTTTTAGATTATTTATAGAATTAAAATTTTCTTTCAATTTAATCATCATTTGATTTTCTCATCTTTCAGATTTGGTCCCCATACTTTTAAATTTGATTTTTTAAAAATTATTTTTTTAATTAAATTATCTATCAATTACATCCCTCAATATTTTAATTCATTTTATTTTATGTTAAATTTTATCTTTATTTTATTATTTGTTTTTTATTTTGTTTTTAATCTTGTTTTTGGTGAAACTTTTTTTTCGGTTCATGGGCTTGTAATATTGGGCCGGGATGGATTATATCTTTTTTTTTCAAATGTTTTTTTATAATTGATCCTTGCTGATATATTTTTTTATAGGATTATCACGATTTCATATGACTCAGCCAGCTTTACTCGGGACAATAATATTTTTTAAAATTGATTTATCATTGTTGATGTCTATTTTTTTAATTTTATTATCAAGTTATTTTAATTTCTTTAGAAACGCAACCATCTCATGATTTTTTTTTAATTTAATTTTTTTGTAATACGGCCCACGGAATCGTTTGGGCCACCAATCTAAGTACATCCTAAAGCAATTATTAAAAATTAAAAATTTGCAAGCAAATCCTACAGAGAAATTTACCATATTTTTTTTTCGTTTTTTAAGTAGGAAACGTTAACACCAAACAAAAGAGAATGATTGCAAAACGTCGAGATGGTTTGCAGGACACCTCAGCAGCGGAGAACGAGATTCTCAACCCTTAGAATAAACCAAAGAATTAATAAACTAAAGGGGTCCCACCTCAATCTCTTGAGCCAACAACAAAACTTAAAGGAGCTGCCACTTGTCAACTCCACGATCCACACTCCCTCACCCTAACAACTTTAAAAAACAATTCTAAGCCACGATAATTTTTTATATATTATCATTAATCTTATTCCAGCTTAAATGAATTAAAAAAAAAAAAACACGAAGACAAGATTCAAGAAATGTGGACAGCATGATTCGATGCACCGTAAAAAAATCCGTACACCAAATCCCAGGAAGTAAAATGAGAGGTATTTTCCGCAAAATGACATTTTAAAAAATAAATAAGATAAAAAAAATCTGTGCTTCAAATAATATATATATATATAACAGAGAAGGAAGAGCTCATGAGAAAGCAAAAGCATTACCATTTTTAGGATTGATAGACCAAGTCAACACGGTATAGGGAAGAGTTTCATGTTGAATTCTAGCTGTTTAGGATTTGTCCAAAACGGCTGAAAAAAATATTTTTTCCCCATAAAATTTGTGCATTATCAGTTTTCATGTTCCTTTGATTCTAATAAGCTTTTTCATATTTTTAAGTTTGTTTGGGAGTGTGATTTTAATTATTTTTTAAATTGTTTTTCATTTACAAATATATTAAAATTATTTTTTTAAATTTTTTAAAAATTATTTTAAAATTAGTGCTTTAAAATGATTTAAAAATACCAAAAAATTATTATTTTAAAATAAAAAATAAAATAAATTTTAAAATTTTTAAAAATATTTTTAAAACATAAAAACACACAGATACATAACTAATAAATAAGCTTAAATATTGTCGGTGGTTAAAAGCATCAAATTCACATTTCACCACACTCGACATCAGAATCAATAGTTATTTTATTTCCTTTTATCATTTCACCAAGCCATAAGTGACATGTTTCTCAATATTAGAAAACATCCAAGATAGTTTTTTGAAATAAACTATTATAAAATTCCAGGAGATTTTAGTTTTATTTGTTACCTCGAAGGCAAACTGTAAATCAACTTAGGCCACCAGTATGACGAAACCTGGCAATTATTGTTAGGATATTAAAAATGAAAAAAAATAGATAAATATATGCAATTTGGATTTTTGTTTCATTTTTTTCATATAAATCAACAACTAGAACTAAAAGCAATAATAAAAACAATTAGAACTAAAAGCAAAAACCCGAGAAAGCTCCTAGATGTCAATTTTTTGTTTTGTTTTTAAGGGTAATTTAGTTATCACACCATGCTTAAAAAAATATTAAAAGACTAATTTATCCTTGATTATTCTAATAATTATCAATGAGCTTTATGAAAACTTCGTATTACCCTTAATAACCAGTTTAATAATTTTGTCCTGATGGAAGAAAAATAATAATTATACTATTTCACTCCATAATACAATAAATATGGGTGTACATTGAAAAACTTAACACTCTTAGTTTTAATTTTTTTTAATGGTTTACTTGAAAAAAAAAAGATTTTCATTGCTTATTAACTACTATTTTGACAACCTGAACAAAGTTGAACTTGTTGAAAACTAAACACATAAACAATTTAAATAACCCTTTTCTTATTCATATATTCAACCCTCGTAAACTTTATAAACAAGACTCTTATATTCATAGGAAATTGCAAGCTTAAAGTATCATGATCCAATAAGAATTCTAAAAGCTAATTCAATAATAATTATAATTAACTAGTTAAACAAGATTCTAAACACAATTTTTTTTATATCAAGGAATTCTACTTGGACTAGGATTTCAACTAATATCTTAAGAATCCCTCTTTTAAATTGCTGTTCTTAAATAAACATTTACTTTGCTAATAATAAACTCTCCTCTAAACATGGTTTTATTGAGTGCAAACACCAAGTACTATTTGAGCTTCACAAATGATTCTAATTTAAAGGACTTGAAAAATATATCGGTGACTTGTTCTTTATTTTTGCAATAAATCATCTCAATCATTTATGAGATCTCTTAAGAAATAAAGATTCGTATCAATGTGCTTGCTTCTAACATGCAGAACTGGGTTTTTTAGATAGTCGAATTGTTGAGTTGTTGTCACAAAAAATTATCATAGCCCTAGTCTCTAGTTAAGTTCTTTAAAAATATTTTTCAATCATATTTCGACATGTACACAAAGTCCCGACCATAAATCCAGATTTCATAGTTAATAAAACAATTATCTGCTTGTTTGAAGATCATTACATAGCTCATGGACCAACCTAAAAACAAACCCAGAAGCATTTCTTCTATTATCTTGATCTTCTATATAATCACTAATAATAAAGCCAATCAAATGTGACTTCTCTTTTCATTCTTATAAAATAATCATACACCTAGTAACTTTCAAGTACCAAAGTATTGTGCATTCTTAAGATAGTTATGCCTATGGATAGGATCTATGGATCAGGAGTGTTCTTCATAGCAAAAACGAATCATTTGACGAGCTAGAGTATTGTGCATACATTACATGCTATTTTATCTTGTTTCTTCTTAAGATAGTTATGCCTATGGATAGGATCTATGGATCAGGAGTGTTCTTCATAGCAAAAACAAATCATTTGACGAGCTAGAGTATTGTGCATACATTACATGCTATTTTATCTTGTTTCTTTATGGAACTAGAGTTGTCTTTGTACATAATGGAGTTGTGTGTTGTATTTTTTGTTGATGGAATGAAAAAGTGATAAGTTATTCTTGTACCACTAGAACAATATTATTGTATGGCTAGAGCTAAAGCAGTCAGGATTTTTATTTTATGACGAGGAGATCAATTACTCTCTCATGTCTAAAAGTTGTGTAAGCTATATGTCTAAGAGTTGTATAAGCTATAGAAAAATATGATGGGTGAGAGTAAATAAACTAGTTTTTGTGTAGTTTTTTTTTTTGACAGTGTTACTAATGAAGTCATGAAAAAATTTCATTCAGAATATGAACTTTCCATGGTTGCATCCTCGTCGGGTTGGTAGAGTGATGTGCTTTAACCTTTACTTTACCTGATGGCAAGATGTTTGCCAAAAAAAAAACAAGTTCCTACATATAAATTTTATTTGCTCATTTGTCGTATATAAATGTTCTTACCAAATTAGCCGTTGAAAAGAGGGAAGAAATTAGAGAACAGGTAAAGAAAATGTTAATACAAAAGGGGGGCCAACAAAGAAACCGCTTTTGGCTTGATTTGCAATTTGCAATTACAAGAATTAATCAATCCTAGTTCAAGTATAAAAGCCACTTTAAATCCCAATCCCAATTTATTTGCTCTGGTCTCTCTGCCACAATAAATATATACTTCTTTTTACTACATGCCTTATTCTTTTAGCACATACTAGTCTTGGTGTCCGGGCTTCGCTGCAAGATCAAACTATTTTTTCATGTAAAAATCAATGTTTAGGCGCCGCAAACATATTTTTTTTAAAAAAAAAAATACACGAATCGAGTCATATACCCGATTGGGTCGAATAAGCTGACTTTAATTCAATTAGACATAAAAAAAAATATAAAACGACAGTAGATCAATCCACAACTCATTAAATACAGAAGAATAAATAGGGTAAAAAATGACATAAAAAAACTGATCTTGATCAATTCGAGTTAGCATGATAAACCTATAACCCTAGTAATCAAGGTCGAGGCAACCTGATATATCTTTCCAAACCTGAGGCCCAGATCATGAGATTTTAATAACTCGTTAAAAAAACAAAGAGAATTCTAAAGTTTTTTTTAAATAATTATGTTAACTTTTTAAACTCATGATCCGAATCATTGGATCTGAAGCACCTAATCTAGAAAAACCATGAAGTTCAATTTTCAATCAATCAAAATTTGAATGATGAAATTGAAAAAAAATATATAATTATACAAAACGATTAAAAATAGCAATTAAAGAATGATGATCAAAATTAAAAAAAAAAACAAAACAAAACAAATTGAGTTTTTATTTGATTAAAGGATGAAATTAGAAAAAAAAATCAATTTAGTAAAAAGACAAAAAAAAATCAAAAGAATGAGGATGAAAATTAACATAAAAAATACAAACAACTTTTTGATTGAAAGGTGAAATTAAAAAGAATAATAACTTTTACAAAAGGGACAAGAAAAAAAAATAGAAATCAAAACAATGAAGACCAAATTAGAAAACATAATATCATCCATTTGAATTGAAGGATAAACCGGAAATCAATAAAACTTTTACAAAAGGTTAATGAAAAAAATTAGAAATCAAAAGAATGAGGATTAAATTAGAAAATATAATATTTGATAAATTGAGATTGAATGTTAAAATTGAAATTGAAAATAAATAAAAGTTCTACAAAAGGGCTAAGACCAAAAATTAGAAATTATAGAATAAAGATTGAAGTTGAAATATCAACAACAAAAAAGACCAAGTTACAACTTTTAGGGAATGAGAGAGAAAAGAAGGGGGGGAAAATGGACCAAGTTACAACTTTTAGGGAGTGAGAGAGAAAAGAAGGGGAAAAAAATGAAAGACCAACTGACAACAACTCAAATCATCATTAGAGACACGCGTCGCGTCAAAAGAAAAAGGACATGGTGGAGAGACATTTTTGGTTGGCAAGATGCGCTGCACGTGCTATCCAGAATGCACGGGCACCTCCCATGCCCCTTGAGTGCCATTCACACGCGTCCATCTTTTTTTTTATTTAGTCAAATATGAAATTGTTATTGACTTTATAATTATGTATAAAAAAAATTGTTGTGAAAAGACCAAAAACCCCCTTGATTTCAAGTTTAGTTTTCTTAATTTTACGAGCATTTTGGTTTTTTTATTATGTATTTTAATTGTTTATTATTTTTTATATTTAATCAAATATCAAATTGTTCCTCAACTTAAATTATAATATTGAAAAATCATTTTAAAAATATAAAAATATTCTTTTATGTTAGGTTTTTTTCTTTTACTTCAAAAAGTATTTTAGTATTTGAACCGTGTAATTAATATGAAAAAATATTTATTTATTCAAGATAAATTTAAATATAATAAAAAAAAAAAGTGAAAATACTTTAATCCCTTCAAAACTAATGTTAAATTTTTGAAGAGTAGGCAAAAAGTTCACTACACTGTTTCAAGATACAATTACAGTCTTTTTGAGTGTACATCTACAGTGATTTTCTATGGAGGGTTAGGCTCTTTTACTTCTCAACCATTTTTTTCCCTTCCTTCCTTGTTTTCTACCGTTTTCCTCTTCCAATCCTGTACGGTAGCTACCAAGGTTTGTGAGTTAAAATCACCCAAATTAAAAGGACTCTTAATTTTGGCGGTTATGCACAAATCAAGATTTTTAAATTTCTCTCGTGATTATCTACACAGTGCTGCAAAGTCAAATGGATTTAGTTATTCAAGACTAGAATCGAACAGGGTTCTTAAAGATTTGTCAAAACGGGGTCGAATTGATGATGCGCGGAATTTGTTTGATAAAATGCTTGACAGAGATGAGTTTACATGGAACACAATGGTTGCTGGTTATGCCAATTCAGGGAGATTGACTGAAGCGAAAAAATTGTTTTATGAGACCCCAGTGAAGAGTTCGATCACCTGGACGAGTCTTTTATCGGGGTATTGTAGATATGGTTTTGAAAAGGAAGCTTTTGAATTGTTTTTGGAAATGCAGCTTGAAGGACTAAGGCCAAGTCAATACACGTTAGGGAGTGTTCTTGGGTTGTGTTCGACAAATGGCTTGCTTCAAAAGGGGGAGCAAATTCATGGTTATGCGATAAAGACTTGGTTTGATTGGAATGTGTTTGTAGTTACTAGTTTAGTTGACATGTATGGGAAGTGCAAATGTGTTTTTGAAGCTGAGTGTCTTTTTGAAATGGTGGCTGATTGCAAATACAATGCAGTCTGGAGTGCTATGCTTGCTGGATATTCTCATTATGGGTATGGGTATAAAGCGATTGAGTGTTTTCGAAACATGAAAACTGAAGGGGTTGAGTCTAATCAATTTACTTTTCCAAGTATTTTGAGAGCTTGCGGAGCCGTTATGGCATGTGATTTTGGGTCTCAAGTACATGGTTGCATAGTCAGGACTGGTTTTGGTGCTAACATTTTCGTTCAGAGTGCACTGGTTGATATGTATGCAAAATGCAGGGACTTGAATAGTGCAAAGAGGGTGTTGGGGAATATGGAGTTTGATGATGAGGTTTCTTGGAACTCCTTGATTTTGGGGTGTGTGAGGGAGAGGTTTGAAGAGGAAGCTCTATCTTTCTTCCAAAAAATGCGTTCTAGAGATATGAAGATTGATGAATATACGTTGCCATCTGTTTTGAACTCTTTTGCATCCATGAAGGTTATGCAAAATGCAATTTCTGTCCATTGTTTGATAATCAAAACTGGCTTTGAAGCATATAAGCTTGTCAATAATGCTCTTATTGACATGTATGCCAAACAGGGAAAGTTAGATTGTGCAATCATGGTGTTCAGCAAGATGGTAGATAAGGATGTTGTCTCTTGGACCTCCCTTGTTACAGGATACTCGCATAATGGCTCTTATGAGGAAGCTATCAAGCTATTTTGTAAAATGAGAATTTCAGGTGTATATCCTGATCAAATTGCTGTTGCCAGCGTTTTGAGTGCCTGTGCAGAACTGACAGTTATGGACTTTGGACAACAGATTCATGCGACCCTTGTTAAATCTGGTCTTGGGTCATCCTTATCAGTTGGTAATTCTCTTGTGACAATGTATGCTAAGTGTGGCAGTATAGTCGATGCAAATCGTGCCTTTGACAATATGCCAACTCGGGATGTCATCAGCTGGACAGCTCTAATAGTCGGATATGCACAAAATGGCAGAGGAAAGCATTCTCTACAATTTTATGATCAAATGATTGCCACTGGAACAAAGCCAGACTACATCACGTTCATAGGTTTACTTTTTGCTTGCAGCCATAATGGTCTTTTGGGAAGTGGCCGTGCCTACTTTGAAGCAATGGATAAAGTATATGGGATCAAACCAGGTCCTGAACACTATGCTTGCATGATTGACCTTTTGGGGCGCTCAGGAAAACTTGCTGAGGCCAAAGGATTACTGAATCAAATGGTTGTAGCGCCAGATGCAGTAGTATGGAAGGCCCTGCTTGCTGCATGCAGGGTACATAAGGAGCTTGAATTGGGAGAGATGGCAGCTAAGAACCTTTTTGAATTGGAACCCATGAACTCCATGCCTTATGTTATGTTATCTAATATGTATTCCGCAGCTGGTAAATGGGAAGATGCTGCGAGAATCAGACGGCTGATGAGGTCCAGGGGAATATGCAAGGAACCTGGGTACAGTTGGATTGAGACGAACAGCAAAGTGAGCACCTTTATGTCTGAAGATAGAAGCCATCCATTGAGAAATGAGATTTATTCAAAGATAGATGAAATTATTATGTTGATCAAGGAGGCTGGTTATGTGCCAGACATGAGTTTTGCACTTCATGACACAGATGATGAAGTCAAGGAGCTTGGTCTAGCTTATCACAGCGAGAAGCTAGCTGTTGCCTTTGGGCTTCTCACCGTGCCACAAGGAGCACCAATTCGTATTTTCAAGAATCTCCGTGTTTGCGGCGACTGCCATACAGCTATGAAATACACGTCCAAAGTATATGCTCGTCATATAATTTTGAGGGATTCAAATTGTTTCCATCATTTCACAGAAGGAAGATGCTCTTGTGGAGATTATTGGTAGAAGGCTTGATTATCTATTATTTACTCCACTTGTGTGTGTGTCTATATATATATATATATATATATATATATATATATATATATATATATTTTTTAAGGGGTTAATAGAGTGGTTGAGCTATTTACAAGATTTACCCTCCAGCAGCTACAACCCCTCCAAGGCTGATGCTTAGCATAAATCCACTTTTGGGTACTAACTAAACAGAAATGTGTACTGCAGATAACACAAGTTATAACACAGGATTTCACAGATCGAACCAAAGTGGAAGTTCAGTAAGTTTCAACAAACAGCGACCACAAAGTGCCCTTAACCCACCATCTCTCCAGGCTTCTCAGATACAGATCGTGCAACTACCACGAAGGACAAACCAACATTGGAGCCCAGCGCAGAAACAAACCAATGCTTGATAAATAAACCCTGGGATTCTGGGAACAATCAGCTAAAGACAGACATGGTAAACAAAGCCATGAAATTCTCATAAACTTGAATTTCTTTGTAACACAGGAGGTAAGCAAGAAAAGTACACGCCGCGACATCCTAACTCATCCATACAGTTAATTCTCCACAAATACTGGCAAACTATACACCGGAAACTGGAACATGGAAGGGTAATGACAATACCTTGTCCTTCATGCATTGAGGCATACAGCACACCACATTCTAGTTTATTTAAAAAATAAAAACCAAATCTTACATGAAAAAAATAAAATTTAGGATAAAAATTAAAATATATATAAATTTATAAATTATTTTGAATAAAATAAATAACAGAATATAAATCAAATATAATATATAAAAAATTTTAATTTAAAAAATAATAAGAAAAAAATAAATACCAATAAAAAAATAAAAACCAAAATTTATATAAAATTCTAATTAAATCAAGTTCTAAATAATGAAAATTTTAAAAAAAATCTCAAAAAAATATATAACAATTAAATAAATTTTAATATAATCATCAAATAATTGTCTAAGTTTTAATTCTAAAAAGTATTTTCAATTTAAAATAAAAAAAATAACACTTTTCTAAAAACAAGTCAAACTTGAAAGTATTTTTCGTTAGTAAATAAACACAAATTTTAAATTTTAAAAGTAGTTTTCGATAACCACTTTACATGAAAGAATCATGAATGAAGAATCAGGGTCTAAATATATTAAATGTTGGAACCCTGTGACCAAGAGATCCTGCCCCCGTCAAATAATTATGCTTCAAGCTCCATCAATCTTGGCATAGCCTACCCACCATCACCCACTACCTTGTCTAAGTTCTCCCTTTGTCGTAACTAACGAGGTGAAGATTGAAAATTGATTTGGTCTGAATTATTTGAACAGGCAGTATGCTTGCATGTGTGACTAGGCATTCAAAATTCAGTTGCACTGATTTGGCTACAAATCTGACCATGTACCCATCGTCAATTTTCTTTTCATACATGCTCAGGAATGAGACGTTGACGCAGTTCAGTTGATGCCCCAGCCAACTCTGCAAAGGCATTAGGCATGAGAAAGGCAAAGAGAATCTTTAGTGAAAAAACTGGCGACCAAAATACTATAATAGTAACTAACCTTGGGCAGTAAAATTGAATAGAGGAGGTAGCGCACGCCCATTAGGCAAGCATGCATTTGCATGTCTCAAATCATCAAAAAAAGGGTGTGCACATGCCTCCAACTGACAGCCAGTAAAGAGAAGTTTTAACAAAAAAAGTTGTAGGGCGTAAATTAGCAATTCTACAAGGAAAAATAGCAATTCAAACTAAACAAGCAGTAGATAGAAAGAAATGTTAAGACAGTTTTGAAACTGATTAAATTTATCTAAAGCAGTATCAGCACTTACAGCAGTGCACCGCATGTTTGGTGAATACTGAAGCAGCCTTGATACGAGATCCACTGCTTCAGGTGGCATTCGTTTGTGAAATATCTGAAATTTGAGAATCAATCTGTTATCCGCCAATAACTATACACCAAATATCACAATGAAAAGATCCTTTTGATAAAATTGTTAACAGACCTTGTGCCATGGGTGAGCCTTGATCTGAGGGAACTTGAATTCTGTATAATTGGGATTCATGCACTTAATTTCTTCTCGGGTTGGTGTCCCCAGGACCTAATTTATGACCATTGAAAGGGAAAGAACACTTCAGAAATGGACCCAACATGTAGAGAAGTATAACATAAAAACAAAAGGCTTGAAGGTAGTATAGCATACCTTAATAATTTCCACAAGCTGATCGACACTGCTTTCCCCAGGAAAAAGAGGCTGCAAAATGCAAACATTGAGTAAACATCAGAAGTCATCGTGTATACTGGCATTCAAAGAAAAATTCATTGAACCAACATGCAAATAACCTGACAATCACAGCATCAAACTCAAATGATCAATAAGCAAAAAGTGAATAATGGCAAACATTACATGATTAGTAAACCCTCTGCATTTCCATAGCCAGAAAGAAATGTGAAATTGTAGAAAAGAATTCAGAAGCCATCAGCTAAGTAGCATGAAAGAGAATATATATATATATATTAATGAGTGATCAGGAACATAGAGCCCTAACTACATGCACACCAGGTAGTATTGGAGGGGCGTGGGAATTTTTAACATGAGCAGAGAGGCATTCAAAATTATTCTTTAGAATATTCTATAACTTGCTGTCAAGCTCACCAGTTACCAGGTGAAAAAAGCCATATAGACCCACCTGTCCAAGAAGAAGTTCGGCCAAGACACAACCAACAGACCAGATATCAATGGCACTTGTGTAATCTGAAGCACCAAATATAAGTTCTGGTGCCCTATAATACCGTGAGCAGATATATGATATGTTGGGTTCCCCTGGCACCTGAAGATAAAAAAGATAATGGGAGTTTTCAACACATCACTGGCATAATTTAACATTCACTACTGAAAGTAACATAATTAACATACCAGCATCTTTGCACTACCAAAATCACAGATTTTTAGCTGATGAGTATGGGGATTGACCTGCAGAATGCAACAAAACCTCAAAAAGCAATCCTTTACCACATATATAAACAACAAAACATCACATAGCTGCTATAATTTTAGCAAAAACTTCCATGATATATATTGCACAAATCATTCAGAGGCATGAAGATGAGGTGATGACCAATTGCTTTCAACTCCCCTTTAAAAGGAAATATTTTCTAGTCTCATTGCAGGAAAGCCAAAAAAATAGCATGTCCTGGACTGTGGCAGCAAATTCTCCAATTTGTTACTGGTGAACAAGCAATTCATTAGGATCTGTAATCTTCAGCACAAAATTCATGTGAAGGAAACTAAACTAGACAGTGAAAGTTTTTGATTTTGGTGGTTATGAATAACCAAGGATTGAAAGACTTCGATCATTTTAGCATGTTGATGCCAAAACAAAGGGGAAAATGGCAGAGAGAAAACTTACCAGTAAATTCTGTGGCTTAATGTCACGATGGCACACCCCAACCACATGGTGCAAGTAATTTAGCGCACGGCAAATCTACAAAGCCATTAAGTAGAATAACTTGACTCATGAAACAGTATACCATAATTTTTTAGAAAAATATCCAGAGCACACCATAGGAATCTCAGTGTATCCAAAATAAACCAAGAAAAGGCATGTTAAAAATAAACATATTTACAAAGTTTACCTGGTAAGTATATAGTTGAACATATATAATGGGCATGTGTTGGTGATTCATCCTGTTAAAGTGCCTTGAAACTCGATGGACAGTCTCAGATATATACTCCAGAACAAGGTTAAGATATAGTTCATCTTTTTCAGTAGTCGAATAGAAACAATGTTTCAGCTGAACGACATTAGGATGGTCAAGAAGGTGCATGATTTGAAGTTCTCTGTTCTTGTATCTCTTATCCTGCAATACCTTCTTTATTGCAACTGCTTCACCAGTTTCCAGGCACTTAGCCTGCCGACCAAAATAAAAAGTAAAATAACAGAACATAATATTATTAACACAATACATGCTAAACAACAAACTATTGTGGTTGCACGCAAGATGCTGGCTAATTCCACAGACCTGGTAGACAACACCAAATGAACCTGTGCCAACCATGCGTTCTGCCACATATGAGATTGTCTGGGAAAAAGAACATATGTTTAGCAGCATGGTCAAAAACTAACCCATATGACATATAAAATTAACATGTAGCCCTAAGAATCTAAAATAGTTAAAGTTTGACATAAAGAGAAGTTGAAGGTCAATAACATTCTTTCTCAAAGGCTTCCTTAGCATGGTATTGCTGGACCCGAGAGTTCGGTGGGATGGTATGGTGCCTAAACATTACATCTCCACATATGCAAGTGGAAATCTATAATGCATTATTCTTCAGGATATGGAAAAAATCTACTTTTATATAACAGCCATGGCAATGAAGTTCCAAAATAAAAAAATTCAGAATGCTCCCTAACTACATGAAGAAAAATGTGATGAAACAACAACCCATAAATTGCAAGAACATTCAACCAGGGTCGTCAAATAACCTGCTTTGGCTGTCCATCCTGACCACCTACTGTGGTTGCAATAATCTGACCAGTTGCTGTCCCATTGCCACTCACAATGGCAGCTTCCACTTCCTACATGATCAGAAACTCAATGACTAATAGAACATCCCAAGAAACTATGTATTCATTTTATAAAAATATTACTGAGATCTCCCCAATTGTGTTGGGTGTTTAAGGTGGAGTGGGGTTAGTTATATATAAAAACTTACCTTTTCATCATGACTAGTGGTTTTTTCATCTCTGATCTTCATTTGATGCATCTCTTTGGGAAGCTGATCATAGCCTGATTTTTCTGTTGTTGTCACTGAAGTAATGTTGGATGTGCTCGCAGCATTTTCCTGTGATGTAGAAGCCATATGCTGCTCCTGATCTGTGACACTTCTTTCAACTAAATAAGATTCTTCATCAACCTTTCGTTCTATTTCTTGATCAATCTTAGCCCTCTTTGTTCCAGCATCCCCACCCTATATGAAAAATATCATGTTTTCCACGAGAAATCAGATGAATAGCATACAACATTTTCTTCTTCATCTTACACTTTCACAAATATAAGTGTACCATATATCCCATCCTATCTCACATTTAGTTGCTAGTGTTATTGCACAGCCATTTCATATTCATTTATGACAATTAGATTTTATTACAAAATATAATTTTAGGACAAGACAAGATGCACCAACTCTCAAAAATCAACAGATGATCCAAGAAATAAAGAAAATAAATACCTTGGACGCTAATAATTTCATAAGCTTTGGGCCAATATGGCAACTTGGTTATTTAAACATATATCCAATATCACCACTCAAACTTATCCCTAGGTAGAACCGAAATAATTAGACTATAGACAGGCCAATATGGCAACTTGATTACTAAAACACATATCCAGCATTACTACTTGAAATTCAGTCTAGGTAGAACCAAAGTAAACAGAAATGACACATCCAAAAACTCATAATTCAAGGATTTAACTAGATGTTGCACTCTAATTAATGCTTCTTCGAGTGAGCAATTGAAAATAGAATGATTCTCGATATCAACCAGGATTCTATTTAGACATTTAATCATTAAGTGCAAATCTATCATAAGATTTCATTGTTATCATCATAAAAGGACACCGCATCTTATGTGAATAACTTTCTTCTAGTGCTCCATCTCGGCTGCACCTTTATTTAAAAAAGGAAAAGCTGATAAAGATACACATTAACCATTCTCAGAAAAGAACCAAGAATTGCAGCATGACGTACCACCTGCCACAACAGCAACACGCTAAAGAAAAAAAACCCGATAAACTTCACTTTCACCATTGGGTATCCAAATAAACAAATAGCATTAAATAGATTCTATAACATTTGCTAGAAATTATAATCATAGTTGGCACACAATCAACATAACGCTCACAGTAATAGAATCATCATAAGGTAATAATAGAATCTGATGTTACATCTGAGCTACAAACATTATGTTAACCGACATTGATCAGCCAACCAATCAAACCTCTTTACAGGATTAAATGAACATACAATAAGAATGGGAATTGCTATAAGATAGGGCCCCACGAGTTAAAACCACATTGAAAGTAAGAAAGCCTAATTCCAACAACTAAATATCATCTCCTTCTATAGCAAAAAACAAAATAAGAACAGATTGGACCCAGTGCTTCCCATAAAGGAATCAGAAAAACCACGGAATTTTGAGCATTTTTTTTTTAAAAAAAATAGAGCATAAGCCCAATCAGGAATCGGTCCAAGCTCAATGAAAAGTGGTCAAGCTCGACAAAAAAAAAATCGAGAAACATGCAGGAAAAGAAATGGAAGAAAAAGAGAAACACATAACCCCCTTGTTTCAAATTTAGCTATCATCCATAGGAAACCATAAAGCAAGCAAGAGCCTTCTTGACCTAATTTACTCAAAATCCAAAAGGTATGAGCATAGACATTAAAGCTCCTGTTTTTTCATTTATTTACCTCATTTTCTTAGAACCAAGCAAGCACGAATTTTCAAAATAAAAACAGAAAAGATTCAAACTTACAGGATCGGATGATATAGAAGTTCGACCTGAAGCAATGCTCTTTAATCTACGCATCACATTCATGGTTTCCTTTCTCTTTTCACCAACAAACAAACCAAACCCTAAATTTCCTTTTAAGAAAATAAAAAAATATTAAAAAAAAGAGACACAAACTCAACCTTCTCTCCACCAACAAAGAGAGAGATAGAGAAAATGGTGAGAGGAAAAGAAGGAGCCCAAAAGAGAGAAACAATGAACAACAACAACAAAATCTTTCTGTTTCTTTCAGAATCTCTCTCTCTCTCTAGAAACATTAACTTTCTCTCTCTAGAAATAATCCTTATGAAACTACCACGTGTCTGTTTTTTTTTTTATATTTCCTTGTCAAATCTAATCGCCCTGAGGGATCAATCAGTTCTTGTACGGCAGTCAAGTGTATTTTTAACCGTCGATCGGTAATTGTTATGAATAATCGGACGGTCTTGCTTGAGAAGTTTTTTAAAAGTTAGAGGTTGGTGCTTAAATTGCCCTGGACTTTGTTCGGTAATGACTGGAAAGGGATTTGAGGGCAGATATCGATGTTGAACGGAATGTTCGGGTAGGTTTGACTGGTCTTTGATGATTTTTTTTTGGCGGGCTGGAGTGGACTGCATCAAAACAGTTTTTTTTTTCATTCATTTAAGATATATTTGAAAACGTGTATAAATTATATTTTTTAAAATTTTAAATTTTTTTTATATAAAATAAATGTTTTTATATTTTAGATGGTTTTGATGTGTTTATATTAAAAAAAAATTTAAAAAAATAAAAAAAAATTAATATATTTCTATGCAAAAAATATTTTAAACACCACTATCAGAAATTTCAAATACATTCTTACGGATATATTGATCAATTAGTATATAAAATTCAAATAAACAATATATTAACACAATAATAAAAAAATTTAGTGAAATATTTTATTTTTATCATGTCACAATTAAATCACAACAATTGGATTGTAATAGATTTCAATATTTATAATCATAATATTTAATTAAATAACCTTAAAAATTAGCCGACCAATTTATATTGTCAGTTAAATCAATTGCACCATAAACAAAGGTAAAGCTTACGTGTGAATACTAAATTTTAAAAATTTTAATTGTAGTTTATTTTTTATTTTATAAGTTGGATAAAAAAATATATTTTAACACCTAAAATATATATATAAAAAGTTCCTGAAAAAATATAATTTTTATGCTAAACTGATTGAGTGGTTCAAATAACTGAATCAATTGATCAATAGGTGAAGATAAATAATAGATATTAAAGAAGTGTTTGGTTTCCGGAAAGTAGTTTAAGGGAGACTAGTTTCCAAACTTTCCTATATTTGTTTGCAATTAAAAAAATTGGTCAACGGAAAACACTTTTCAATCAAAGAAAAATTTGGCTTGGTTTTTAGGAAAGTGTTTTCCTTTTATTTTTTGCGGAAAACACTTTCTGGAAGTTGTGAAAAATTTAGAAATGTCATATTATTTGCTAATTATATCAAATTTGGTCCTCAAACTTTTGATTGCTATGTATATTTTGTTTTGAATATTTATTTTTCAATTTCATCCCTTAGAATTTAATTTTTATAGTTGTTTTTTGCTTTTCCCTTGTCATTTTTTTATTAAAATTTTTTATCTATCAAATTTGGTTCTCATTCTTTTGATTGTTACTTATTTTATTTGAAATAATTTATGAAAAGTTAATTATTATTATTTTAATTTCTTCATTTTTTAATTTTTTTAATTTTTTAGATTTGATCTCTATTATTTTGATTATTATTTATTTTATTTGAGATAATTTATGAAATTATATTTTTTTTTAATTTCATTCTCATTCAGCTTTTTTATTTGTAAGATTTGTTCCTTATTATTTTAATAAAATTAAAAAAAAACATTAATAAGTTATTTCCCGGCTCATTTTTCAATAAGTTATTTCCCAGCTCATTTTTCATGATATAATCAAATACTGAAAAGTATTTTCCAACTTATTTTTCATTATACTACTTAATATCGAAAAATAATTCACTTTTCTGAAATTTACTTTTTCAAAATTTATTTTTTTTAAAAAAATTATTTTACAGCAAACAAACAAACGGGGCTAAAAGTATTGCAGCAACAAATTTCTTCAATATTTTTTTTAAAAAAAAAACATGTTTTTTCCTCTCCTTTTAGTTGCAGAGCAGAATAAATTTTTATCTTTAGTTTTAATGAATGGCTAGAAATCGATATCCCATCAGCACGTAAACCTTAGCTAGAAGCCTAGAACCTCCCCATTTTTCCCATAAAAATCACAGAAACAACCCCTGGTTCCAGCCGTAAAGAAAAGCTAACACAAAGCACCATTGCCTCCCCTGTTCCAGCTGAAAGAAAAGCCAACATCTTACACTACACCAGCAGTACCCAACACTTTACCAGTAGACCCCAAGCTATTCACCACCATTTTTCCCACGACACCTCACAGACCCTCTTCTCACACCCGAAACCAATTATCTCCAGTCTCAAGACTGAAACCAACACAATTTAACCGTCAGCCATACAAAGGAAAGAAGCAAAATAACTAACCCTCATCGCCACCAGCCATCCTCCAGAATCAACCGACAGCTTCAAAGACCAGCCAACAGCATGACTAAGGCCAACCATCGTGAGTGGTAGCATTCCTCTCTGCATTTCGTTGATTCCACTATCCTCAGCTCCTCTATCCGTATACAGCCATGGCAGAACTGGTTTTGGTTGAGGAGTCATGACGGCACCATGCACCAATAGCGTCTATGTATTCTTTTTGTTCACGGCAACCACTACAACTAAGCAACGTTCACACCTTCTCCTCCCCAGTTCATATATAGTATCTGCAGCGGTAGGTTTTCTCCAGCCAAGAACAGTAGCAGTACAATATTGTTTGTTTGATAACAGCAACAAACATTTCCAGTTTCTTCCTTTTCCATTCACAGCATAAACAGCTACTGCTTCGGCCAAAGAACAAGAGCCACAACATCGACAGCACCGTAGGTTCCTTCCAGCCATACCAGTAGTTTCCAGCAACAGTACCATAAGCTCCTCAAACCATGAACCACAGCAGCATCAGAAGCTTTGCTTCTCATTCCAAGCTGAAAGCAGCAAATATTGTCCTCTCATGCACGTTGCCAGTAAAAGGATCTTGTTGCAAGGAAGATCAAGTGTTGTTAGCACCAGCAGTAAATACTCCAGCCCAGGAATAACCCCCTCCTTTTCTTGTTACGATACTCTTGCATATTTTATTTTAGTTAACATCTTTTAGTTCGAAACTCATAAATGGTGCCATTTCCATGTGTTTTGAGAATGCATGCTGCTGGTTACGTATTTTTGTTTGTGGGCATGGATTGATTATTTTAACTTGATGGGCTGATAGTTAAGCCTTGGGTATCTTGATTTATCTGTTTTGCATGGATTGGGCTTCAATTTGAAATATTTGAATAAATTTATGGGCTGTTTTGAATTTTAGATCCGTGTAACTGTGCTTGTGACTTGGCTGAACCTAGGTTTAAGGTTGTGCCAAAATTTTACTAAGGAGACATGTCTTTTTTTTAATCCTTAGGATGTGTTTGGAAAACGTATTTTAATGATTTTTTGACAGATTTTTTTGGTGATTTTTTTTGTGCCTTTGCCAAACAAACCTTAAAAAATTTACAAAAAATTCTAAAAAAAATCCAGGGACTGTTTTAAAATTATTTGTGAGTCATTCCCATGTTGTTTCCAATAATTTCACTTAATATTGGGGTTGTAAACTTATATTGTAAGGTACTGACTCGATATTGAATATACTTGTTTTGGTTCAAAACCTAAACCCTAAAATTAAAACTCACAAAAACATGTTATGGATGCATACAAACCCTAAATTATTTACTAATGATGATATACAAAATTGCAAAAACCAAAATCAAGTCAAAATAAAACCTAAAACTAGTACTCAAGACAATGTTCTTCAGATGACCATAAGGAACATGAACCTAAATTGTCTAGAAAATCCAGTATATACTGTTACACCTAGAAAATACATTTTAGGCCTCCAAATTAAGCTCTCTTAGTCCCAACAAACCATATTTTCATAAACAAACAAGTTTGAATAAAAAACATTAACAAATAAACTCGAATAATCAAGAACATGTATAAGGTTTTAACTTTCAAAACTACAACTCCATTATCAACCAACAAAAACATCAAAACTCAATCCAAACGAGCTCTTTAAACACTTTGAGACCCAAACTAAACTCAAAAATCAGGAACATGCATTAACAACATAGAAAAGCCATCAAATACCTATTGTTACCTTTAACACATTCCAAAACTATTATTCTTTATCAACCAAACACACAAACACCTTTTAAACATCTTGACAAGATTAACAAATATATATGACCTTTTGCAAAAGTTTGGTATTAATTTTGGAAAAAGGGGGCGTATAACCTTTTTTACCACACTTGCAACAAGTAATGGTTTTATGTATAATATATATGACCTTTTGCAAAAGTTTGGTATTAATTTTGGAAAAAGGGGGCGTATAACCTTTTTTACCACACTTGCAACAAGTAATGGTTTTATAACTTATACATTTTATATTGTCTAAACAATTGCATGTGGCATTATATATGTTGTAGGAAAATAAATATATTATCATTGCACCAATAATCATTCCAATTCAATAAAAAAATAGTAGTAAATGTGTTATTACATTAATATTATACAAGTACGTAAATAATAGTTCGTGCAAACAATTATTATTAAATTAAATTATTGATAATAACTTCAATTGTATAAAGCATATTGCATGTTGCTTATAGGATTAAATTATTAATAAACTTATATTTTTTTTCTTTTGAAAAGATACATGAATTAGAACCTCTCTCGTTATAAGGCTATTAGGACTTGATTGGGGTAGATCTAATCCATGTATATTTGAATAGATAGGTGTAAACCCAAGTTTTAGTTAATAAAAAAACTAGAGTATCTATGATATGAGCCAAAGTAGTTATTAAAAATAAAATACTTAATTCTTTTTTCAAAAACCATACAAAAATTACAACTCTCATTCACATTGTGAGAAGATAGTTTGGTTTATATGTTTGTTTGTCTATGTATATAGATATTTTGATGGGATCCTAACAAAAAGTTCTGGAGCAAGTTTCAAGAGATTCTAGGTATTTTCATAGTTGATTAATGATCCTTGAAGGTTGAAGGTTGAAGGTTGAAGGTTGAAGGTGAAATGTTTTTTTGGTAGTCCACGAACTCCTTCAAAACAAGTCTTTTATACAGTGTAAAAAACCTTATAATGTTTAAGTTAACACATATATATAGGAGTATACCTCTCAATGATATGTGTTATCTGTTGCATGAGCAATGAATGATGGTGATGAATGCAAGGGATGTAGAGGAATATAATGTCTTCTGTGTGTTTTTGTATATGAGTAAATAAGTTTAAAACTTTACCTGATGTTTCATGAATGTTTATAATACCTATAAATTATATCAATTTACATAGAGTTACTAGCAAATATAGTAATAACTATGAGTCTATGATACGAGGATTATATAAAATAATAACCTATAATGATTGATGGTGATGTTATTGAGTGTGAAAAAAGGTTTCTTTTGGGCTATAAGTCCTAACATGAGAATGTCTTAACACCGTTTTATAATCCAGTGATGGTAAAAAGATCATATTGATATTAAATGTTTAATACCTATAAAATAGAGGGTTGACAAGCATGAGTTGGTCCAATGGTTGGGTTCAGGTTTGAGACCTTGAGCCTAACCACTTGTTAAGAATAGATGAATTCAGGCACCAATATCTCAAACCCAGTCTTAAGATATTAAGTCTTTAAAGCTCAATCTCTATCACAAGAAGTTGGGCTCGAGATGGAGAGCCCTATAAGGTTTAAGCCCAAGTCCATACCTAGAGAAGGTGGGCTCATGTGGTCAATCCAAAACTTATCTTCTTAGGGTTTGGGTCATATCTGTCATCTCTAGTATCGATATATGTTTTTAAAAATGTATAAATGGCATGGACACAATGAATGATGTTATAAGTTTGAATAACCTTCTTAATTCCTATGTATCTATGTGACGTATCTTTAAAAGGTCTAGTGAAGAATTGAAGATGTAGGAGCATAAACACTAAGTGCCCGTTTGGCACTGCGGCTGCTGCAACGGCAAGAAGCAAACACTGAATTAACGTATTTGGTTAATACTAACCACACTTTTTTTCATATGAGTCCAACTCAAAAGCTAAGGTCGAACCTCAGTTTATGAAAAGCAATTTTTATTTTCTTCTCCTTCTCTTCTGCATGGAGAGTGACTCTACTGTTCACTTGAACAACGGAGAATGTCTCCACTGTTCACGTGAAAAGTGGAGACTGTCTTTAATGTTCCGGCCGGACCAGGTTCGGTCTAAAGCTAAATGCATTGAACCGGGTCCGACCTAGTAAAATAAAATAAAAATAAATAAATTTTTTATTTTTAATTGTGCTTTATTTGAAAAACTAGTGTTTCTTATTATTCAATAACACTACATAAATTAGAAGGAGATCGCTTGATAATGTAACATTTGTAGAATTTGATCGCAATCCCAATTTTATTCATGACGATATTTTACCTGATGTTGTTGCGCGCTTACGAAACCAATGAAACTGTAGTCCTTGTTGGATGTATTTCATACGTGATGGAATTGTAGATTGTTTAATGGAACAATAAAAAATATTTTATATTAAGTATTATTCATTTCATGATGTAATAACAGTATTTAAATCTACAATATTTAAATGAAAAACCATTTAATATTAATATATTATTAAAAAATTATTTTATAACCTCAATTTGAAAAGCATTATTAACCAAACACATTTAAATTATTTTTTGTTCAACCTCAATTTCAACCATAGTTTTAACCAAATATATATAAATACCAAACCAACTTCAATCAAAAGTACTTTTTATAAAACAATTTTTTTCAAACCACAACCACAACAGCTACCACAATACCACACATTATTTTAAGTGTGTTTGGTAATATGGTGGAGTGTGCTTTTCAATTGAAAATATATTAAAATAATAAATTTAAAGATTTTTTTTATATAAACACATAAAAAAAATCTAAAAAGAATCAATATCATATTTATTTAAATAAAAAATAATTTAAATAGCAAAGCTACCCTTGATGACAAACTTGCTAGTTTGAGAGGATCCATCACGCTGGACAGCGTGCACGTGAATTCTAGTAGTACGATAGAAAAGGTCTCTCTTTTGCCGTAATCCAGTGGAAGGGTCGAGCTGAGTGCAATTAGACCCCACGATTCACATGTAGTGTCATTTCTACTTTTAATGCAATCTTCCAAGCAGAGTACTGTTGGCAAGTAGTCATGTATAAGCCTGTTCAAATCAAAGGTACTGGATATTGGCCATGGCTGATTCGAAGCAACGAAAAGAAAATTGGTTTTGGGAGACATTTTCCACTCGTACAAGGAACATTTTATTATGTGAACAGATTTTGAAGAAGTCGGGCTGAATTATCAGATAGGTAGCAATCAAGTTACAGCCATGGTTCATGGTCGCGAGGTGCAGAATCTCGAGGACTTCTTTTAGTTTTTCTCAGTTTTGTTTTCCTACGAGCATTGATTTTCCGAAGATGGCACTGGAATCGTATTTGTTTTGTAGGCCTTGCGGGCAACTTTCTGTTCTGTCGAAGAATTCATTCACGGCATGGAGTTTAAGGCCTTCTTCGTAAAACTGGTTCTGCTGAAATCATATGCTATCTGTGGTCATGCACTTCCTAGCCCAGTATGCTCTTGCCTTTACTCCAGCATTTTGGGCCTTTCTGGCTGGTGGCAGGCTATGAGCCTGCACCAGTTCCACGTGATAGGTCCTTGGTTTTCTGTCCTTCGTTTCTTTCCTTCTTCCTTTTCTAACTAAATAACTGGATCGTACTACACATCGAGGGAAAAAAAAAAAAAAAACCCCATAAAAACTAATGTCTAAACTTTGATAATATTGTTTCTAATAATTTGTTTTACATACTATGTGTGGATTATTTCAGTATGACCAGTTGATTTGATGGGTTCAACTTAAAATAAATATTTAAAATGTATTATATTAAATAGATTCGGGTTAACCTGAGTTAACAAGCCAATTCGTAACAGGTCATAAGATTATGATAACTTTATAAAAAATAAATCAAAACAAGCGATGAAATTTAGTTTCTAACAAATCCAATTTTCAATAATAAAATTAAAAGAAAAGCAATAAAAAAGATTTTAAAAAAAACCCAAATTAACCTCCAATAGGGAGTAAATTAAAATAAATAATGAATTTAAATTCCTAATTAGTACAGAGTTAAAAAATGATATTAAAAAAAATCAATTAAAAAATAACATAAAAAAATAATCTAAATCAACTCGAGTTAATATGTCAAACTAGTGACATGAGTCATAAAAGAGAGATAGCCTCATAAAAAAATGAAATAAAACAAGAAATATAATTGTCAATTAATCCAGTATTAAATAATAAAATTAAGAAAAAAACCAACTAAGCTAACTAGCAGACACGCAATCTCAATCATAAAAATAAGTTAACTTGTCGAACAAGTAAGCGATATCAAATATGAGAGTAATAATCTGAGTCACGACACTAAGATTCCATGAAGTTTGAATATTTTTGTTGTTGTCAAAATTCAATGTCTGCATGTGTTTGAAGAGAGAAATGGAGTAGAAAAGCGAAACACCTTCAATCGCTTAATTCTTTTTATTAACGTTAATGTCCGAGTCAATTTATGTATATTTTAACTAATTATATATGTCTTAAAATTAACGACCATATAAATTTCTAGTAGCTATTAAATTTGTTTCCTCAATCTCAATCAATTTTTAGTTTATTAGGTCAGCGTATTTCTATTTACTTGTAGGCTTGAGAAGAAACACATGCTCGTATAACGCTGAATAATCCTCGATAAGACAAAGAATTGTGAAGCACACGGCTAAGTAGAGCCATGAGATTAGGCTAAGCTACATGCAATTGCTATAATGGGAGTCAATGGGCAAGAAGATATTTATCTCTGTTTTTTTATTTATTTATTATTATTATCAATTATGCAACTCTCTCATGCTTGAAGATCCTAACACTAGAGAATTCAGTTTTGATGCTCGTTGTATGAGAAATGAATCTAGTTTACATGTTCGAAAGACATTGAATTTTTTTTTAATAGATAAAAGCTTATCATGATTTTAAAAGTAAGTTTCAAGGAAACAATAAAAAAACATGTCTTGATAATTTTGACGTGTCCATAGGAAGAAAATAAAAGAATAATTAATTTGTAAAAATTATATAAAAAATCAATGATAAAAATATATTTTATCTTCATTGAATATTCATTTATAATTTTTATTTTTATTTTTGATATTATAATCATTTATAATTATTACCATAAAAATTACAATCTTATTTTAAAAGCTCTGGCATGATTAAATGATTTTTTTTATTTTTTATTTTAATTATTAATTTTATGTCTTGAAAATATGTCAATATTTAAATGATAAAAATCATGATTAAATATGTCTTGAAAATTATAATTGTTTTTTTGTTATTTTAACCCTTATTTTTTAATTATAAATTAAAATTTTATTTTATAATATCAATATTTAATTTAATAACAGAATACTGACATTTACATATGCGAGAGTACGCGGAACAAAATAAATTTCCACTTAAAAAGCCATGCCAACGGAAATTGCGAGAATGGAAAAAAAAAAAAAAAAGAAGAGATCATTGACAGAAGAGTAAAAAAAATCAGGGACCAAAAATGGAAAAACTTGCTATGAACAGTGAGATGGGTGTGTGAACAGTGATACTGCAGTAATTTGCTATTGTAAAACAGTTGTGTGTTTTAATTTAATTTATAATTATAATTTAACCTTCTTATCGATACTACTTTTTTGTTTTTTCTTTCACTCTCTCTCTCTCTTATTGATTTTAAAAAAATAAATAAATAATTTTTTATTCTTTCTCTCTAATAATTATTTGTCTTTCAATTATTTTTCTCTGATTTAATTAGTAATTTATACTTCAAATTTTTTGTTGGCCAAAATAAATATATCTACCAAAAAAGAGTTCTCACGTGAAAATGTCAAATATACTCGTAAACATTGGAATTCACCGAGAGATTTCACTATGAAAATGGAAGTGAGAATAAGTGATCGAAAAGGAATATTGACATTGTGCAGTTCTTGGTTAATTTGATCTCTAACCGAGGGGGGAAAAAAGGGTCAAATCCACTCAAATAATGGGGGTTAAACACGCGCGTATAATTAACGTGCCCTATCACCATATCAAAGATCATGCCAATTTGAACAAAAAAACACACAGCAAATTTTCTATATTCAAAAGGGATTCACTTCAGCAAATTCACGTGTTCTTTTCTTTTTTCTTGAAGATCTCCTTCTCCCACATCCACGCAACCTCTCCCCAGGCATGATGATAGCCATAGATCGCAATGGTCCACCACCTAGCTAGCTATCATCGTTTGAATGAAGGAATTAAGTTGATGCAGGTTAGAAGATGGACGTCTTGAAGCCCTCTTTCACACAAACCAAATGACAAAGGAATAATCTCTTCAAGTACTAACATCATAGAATGTCAAGTCTTTTGTTCTACTCACTTCAATCGATTCTCACGAGCTCTGAATTTTCTTTTCTCAACAAAAGAAGAGAACAAACAGACATATCAACTGTGTCCTATGTTCATATTTCAGCATGCTTACACTTTACACTCAGCCAACAGATGAGAGAAAGGTGTATTTACTTATCTATGGTCCTACATACCGTCAATTTCTCTCATTCATAGCACAAAGGGTTTTCTTGCATGCATCATCTTCGTTGCAATAAATAAATAATTACGACGTCTCACTAGTTTCAACAAGATTCAGGATCTTAAACTTTAAAGTTTTAATAAGCAAATGATAAGGAGTTGAAATTTTATTATTTTTATTTATTTAATAAAAATCAAGCATAAAATAATATGTGTCTATATAAATTTCAAGTCTAAAAAGCTTTCATTTGAGAAAGTGTGTTAGAAAATAATATAAATCATATCTTGAAATCTTACTTAATAACTTAAGTTTTTGGGTTGAATTGATTTTATGACACAATCCAATATATTATTTTAATATTAAAAAAAATATTATTTTAAAATCTTTTACTCAAACTATATTTTTAAAGGTTGTATAAGTTATTTTTGAATTCGTAAAGTTAATAGGGTTATAAAGATCCATCTTAGAACGATTTAATTTTTGTTTTTTCACTAGAAAAAAACACGTTAGTAATATTTAATATTTTTTACATGAAAGAAAAAATTGATTTGATGTATAATGTAACGCGGGTAAATAATACAGTGAGGGCTATTTTGCCACTCTGTTCAACAAAAGCTGGCATCCGGCGTAGGAACAATTTAAGCAATTCAAGATGGCAACTTCAAATTAATGTTTGATGTAGTAATCGAACAGCTAAAAAAGGCAGCATTGCTCTCGGGAGTCCACGCCAAACAGTTTGAAAACAATTTGAAGTAGTGATTGCAATGTTGAGGTTGATCGGGCTGCAGTGGAAGACATTGTTAATTTTATTTGTTTTTGTATTTTAAAAGTGTTTTTGAAAAATTTAAATTTTATTTATTTTTTTATTTTAAATTAATATTTTATAATATTTTAAATTATTTTGATGCGTTGATATTAAAAATAAATTTTTAAAAATTAAAAATATATTTTTAAATAAAAAAATTAAAAAAAAATAATTACAACCGCTCTTCGAGATACGGACTGAAGACTTGAAGTCTTCTTCGGAGATGAGACGAAATGATCTTAGCCACAGCTACGTCTATCGGCTCTCAATAGTCCAAGTCCGGTGTGGCCCACGACTAATAATGCAGTGGACTGTGGAGGATTACAACCACCATCAACTCGAGTTGAATAGGTTCGAAGGTGGGGAAGAGGTGGAGCCCAGATGCATGTGAATCTGAGGTAGGGACTAGTAAAATCTGTCTCGGCGGAGGTACTTTTTGAAATAATGATACTAGGTCGAAGGGATTGGGCGGTTGAGATTCGAGGAGGAGAAAGACGAAGAATAATGTACTGTACCAGATACGGAAAGGCCTTTACATGCAAAGGACCAGCTGCACCGCCATTTCCTTCGGCGCCGGATAGCCTTCCATCACCTTGACTTTTGATTTCCTTCGTCCCCAGGACTTCTCTCCTGATCTACAGACACCGCTGATCGATGTTCCCTACGTGCGCCTGCATGGAATATAAAGAAAGAAAATCTTCATTCACCAGAAGAGTTGTAGCTTAATAATCTACGTACGACAACTTCTAAAACAATCCAGCGATTAAAATTTTTATTGTAAAGTTGGGGGGCGATATGCACATTAATTATGATGTCAATCTTCAAAAAAAAAAAAAAAAAAAAACTTTAATAATATTCTACAACATCCCACATTCCGTATCTCATCTTTTTTTATTTAAAAAAAATAAAAAAACAGAGAGAAAAAAAAAACAGAAAAAGAAGAATCTAACACAATCATATTTGAACGGCATGCAAACAAACATGTACCTCTTAGATACTAAATAGGTGGTTCATCAATTTTTTTCACAACTTCAAAAACAATGACAAAGCACTACAAGTGTTTTAAATTAATTTTTTTTTTTTAAAAAAACACTCTAGCTATATATCTTAATATTAAAGAAGGGAGACAAAAATAAAAAAAATTCGATCTAACTTAAATTAGCATAACAAACTTGTCATCTAGATAATGAGATCAAGATATCCTAATACAAATTATATATAAAAAATCAAAGAAACTCAATATTTAATAAACTCGAAGTTGAGGGGTAAAATTAAAAAAATATATATGTAAAAAAAGATTAAAAAAAAGATTAATATCAACCGAGGCTAACATCTCATACCCATGACTCGGGTCATGAGATGAGGTTGACTAAAATGAAAAAAATAACGAAACTCAATCTTTAACGATTTAATGCTTCAATGCAGAAGGCTAAAAATTAAAAAAACAAAATCAATTTTAAAAAAGGATAAAAATATATAAAAGAATGAAAAATAAATTTGACATAAAATATAAAATGATGTAAAAATCTCGAGTCAATCTGAGTTAGAATGACAAATGTGTGAGTCGGACTGCAAGGTCAGATTATCATCATAGAAAGCAAAACAAAAAAAAAAATAACGATGCTTAATCTTCAATAAACCCAATGTTGAATGAAGAAGTTGAAACATAAAATTTGTGGAAAAAAAATGATCGATATCGATCCAAGTTAAAATTTTATATCCTTAACTTGGATCATAAAACTACGAAATATTTGTAAATCAAATAAAAATTAAACAAAAAATTAATGTTTTTAACCCCAAAATGTTTTTAACTAAATAATTAAGCAAACAAGTTGATCTAGCTTTAAGATTATTGGGAAGATTGTTTAGTAAAACCATTTAAATATATTTACAAGATAATAAATCATGAACATAAAGATTAAACAAAAGATAAAGTATCGAATACTTACAAGTAGAATTGTAGAATTTCATATCAAGAAAAGAAAATTATTGTCAATAATTGTATCCTCTGTCTTTAAGGCTAAATTTCCCATCAATAGGTATAGACGATCTTAGCAAAACTCACCTCTTAGGATTTCAAAATCAATGTCATGAAAGAATTATGCATTCAATTAAGACCTATGAACTAGAAAACTTACTCATTTTCTCTATCTACAGAGAGCATAAGGGCAAACAATGTAGATAGAGAGAAAGAATGTGTTTTTTTTTCCTTTCTACTTCGTTTCCAACTTCTAAAAATGAAGTAGAATTAATACAAAAGGCTAGGGCCGTAGAATTAATTCTGTACAATTCATTGAATTGGACAGACAATAAATATGAGAAGATTTAATGGAACACAATTAATTTAAGACTAATTGGAATTAATTCCTAAAAGTTTATTGAATTGCAGAAACAATGTACTTGAAAAGCTTCAATGAAACAAAATCAGTTCAAGATAGGTAGAATTAATTCATGATAATTCATTGAACTTGTAGAAAATCAATGTATAAAATTAGATACAAAGAATGATCAATCATTTTCACATTCATCATGAATGATTTTAGACTATATATAATGTTAAAACCATTTTTTTAATCAGAATATAGTGCCTTTATATTTCTAGTTATTCCGTCCTACCGGGAAGAGGTTGTATCACCTTTCATTAAACACATATATTAAGGTTCTGTTCGGAATTATAGTAACGATTATAGTTTAAAGTAGTTTGTATTTAGAAATGTATCAAAATAATATATATTTTTTTATTTTTTTAAACTTATTTATAAGATCAGCATATAAAAACGATACTAAAATACAAAAAATTAACAAAAAAATAAAATTAAAAAAAAACACGATTTTAAACACATTTCTAAACGAAGCAAAAGTATAGCGATAATTGCTTTGCCAATTCAATTTTTTATTTTTTTGACTTTACGGCATTATCTTTTTAAATTAAAAGAAATAAAATAAAAGGTGCAACGATATAATTTTTAACCAGGAAAAAAATAGAAAAGTAAGACCATAAATATTTTGACTAGATGAGTTTTGAGAATAAAAAAGTATTTTAAGACGACCAAAAAAGGACAAAACCACGCTATTTCTAGAAAATTGACTCTGTAATTTTTTTTTTCTCAATGAATTTGCCATTAAATGGATCGAATAAAGTGTGAGACTTAAAATTATTATTTTTTCAAGCTAAAAATAGTTTAAAAACAGTAATATTTTGGTAGATAAATGGACACTAAAGCAAGCAAATGGTTAATTTTAGCGCTTTAAAATTCACAAGAAGATTTTTCTCCTCCATAATATTAATAAGGGACACCACAACTTGAATTTCATAAAATTTTTAATTGATCCACAATCAATTTGTGCAATTTACCCATTAAGAAAGAAATAAAAGTTCATGAAATAGGTTTTCAAGCTCAAGCCATACATTGCATGGAAAGGAATGTACTAAAGGATACGAAACAATTTTTTGAAGAATAGTAACCATCCTAGATATATTTTGGTGGTTAGTGTTTAGTGCTGTGTTGTAAACTTGATCAATTCTTTTTTTAATATATAAAAAAAATGCTCAAATGAATAAGAAATTAAAAAAAAAATTGAAACTCGAATTATTGACTTAATCGGATCCAAAACGCTTGGTTAATTTAATAATATAATAAAAAATAAATAACGACAATGAATAAATATAATAAAAAAGAAATTGAAATAATTAACTATAAAAAATGAGTTGTCAATATCATAGTCGGAAGAAGAAGAAAGAAAAATCTTCCAAAGACTTAACATTGCTCTGTCATGGACACTACTTTGCCATTAGAAAGAGCTCACCTAAACAGTTCTAACGACATTACAAAATGTTTCATGATATGACTGAAAAAGGTTAAATGCCTTGTTAGAGCAACAACTCGGAAAGCAAACCAAAAAACAATATCATAAAGTGAACATTTCATATTTATATTTAATCAATTACTTTAATTTAAAAATATTTTTTTTTACAACAAGCTAAATTTAACCAAAACAAATAACAAATAAAAAAAGTCAAGATAACCTAAGTTATTTGCAAAATTAATGAGAAATTCTATTGAAAGAAAATAAAATAAATAATAGAGTTTAAAATCCAATTAAATAAATGATCAAGGATGAAAAAAAAAAAACATGAGCTTATAAAACAAAAACAAAAAAAGCAAATCCGAGCAAATCTCAATATCCCGAGTTAATCTTCCAAACTTGCAACCCGTGAAATCCTAGATCCTGATTCAATCGAGAAATTTATTTCCCAACCAATTTAATATAGAATGATGAAATAAAAAAAAATATAAATTTAAAAATTTCCGAAGTAAAATAATAGCAACAAAAAAAAAAGGACTAAATCTAATAGGAAAAAAAACTAAGGAGAATAAAATATTAAAATAAATCTATTTTAAAAATTATCTCAAATAAAACAAATAGCAATTATAAGAATGAGAACCAAATTTAACAGATGAAAAAAAATTGAAAAATAATAAAATTAAAAAAATCTACTTTTATAATTAATTAGAATTAAAACATTTAATAATTAAAAAAATAAAGATCAAACCTAAAGAAAAAATAAATAAAAGGGCTACTTTGAAAATTTAAAAGGTTAGGCGTGAAAATCAAAGAAAGAAAAAACGAGAGGAAAAAAGAGACGAGGCCTCTAGTGCTAGACCGGATGTCCTTAAGCTAGACACATTGTCTAGGGACGAAGGATCCGCTAAGATAATTCAAAAAAATCAAGGAAAGTCTTCTCTGGCTATTGTTAGTCGTCGTACACGTTGTCTGAATATAATAGAGCAGCATATGTCCTAATGCGTGTAATGCACGCACCAACCAATTTTGATTTTTGAAATATATTTTATAATTTTTAAAATACCAAATTGTTTTTAGTGAACTTAATTATAATTAAAATAATAAGATGAAAAGACAAAAAAAACCTATTGAACATGAGTTAAGTAAATTTTTCTTTTAAGAGTAATTTTTTAAAAAATTATACAGGCATTCTATAATTTATCAATTCACATGTATTCTTTTAAAAATGACTATTTACATTAAAGTCCAGTTTAATTTTTAAACTTAGATTAAAAAAAAAAATCCACCGTCATATATAATATTAACATAAACAACTAAATTTTGCTGAAACACCAACAAAGAGTCGTCAGTCGCTCCTTTTACCTTTTCTCGCTAGATTCTGGCCAAACCATCGCAACTATACTTCCTCTTCCATCACAGAGCTCCAATCACATCACAGCCTAATCTTCGCCCAATCACCATCGAAAACCACCTTTTCCAACCATTAAAGACTAGTTGTTGTTCCTTCCTCTCATACCCATTAGCCACTGCCATAAGCCTAGTGCTGCCGCCAACACATCACCCATTGTTCCCCTTAACAGTCTCTTACTCCAACGATCCTGATTCGCCATAACACACAAGCTCAATTGTGGCCGAGCCTCCCTACATCTGCCTCTCTCACCACAGCACGACCTAGCAACCCCCTAAAGCACCATCGCCCAACCACTTCGTTCCAGTCACAAATCCAACCTAACCACATAGTTGTTGGGGATTCGGCTTCCCCATGCGCGGACCAGTGGTGTATTGATAGTTGCCCATTGGAGGCTAAGCACACTTGGACACAATATTTAACGTGGTTCGGCAAAACTGCCTACATCCACAGGAGAGAGTCCATTTTATTAGAGATTAGAGAAAGGATACAAACAAATACATGGAGGAGGAGGATCACTTCACTCAAACTCTACTCCCAGCTCTCATTGTTGTACTTGCAGCTGCTGCAATGGCAGCAAGACTACTGCCATTACAGCTCTCTCTTTTTCTCTATTCTCTTGCACACACTCACCACATTCTCTCACAGTTTTGCTCTCTTTCTCGGTGCCTATTTATAGGCAAGAATGGTGCCACAGCTCCAGCTCTTCTTCAACAAAGGTGGCTGCCAACTCCATCTCTTCTTCAACAATGGTGGCTGCCAAAGTCAATGGTTGGTGCCGTCTATTTGCTGCACATTAATGGCAACCAACCCAACAATCACCCCCTTTGCCATTCATGTGGGGCAACTGTCCTCTTGCTTCTTCAACACAAGCTAGCATCTTGCAGCTTTTCCAAGCTTACCATTCTGAGAGCATCTTTGGCCAAGTTTACAGGTACTTGCCACACCTTTCAATCACCAGAGTCACTAAAACACACCTTTTCTCACACAAAAGGATCACTACAACTAGATGGTCTGCCACTTCACATCTGAAGAGTGTTAACGGTTGTCTCTGGGACACACTGCATTCCCCTTCGAGCGTATTAACCATGCTCGGTCCGGAATGATTCATCAAGCCTTACACCAAGGTTTTCAACACCCCCTCAAAACAGATATTCCAAGTGCGACAGTCATTATCTGAGTATCTCAATATGATCACGAGCTCACCACTCTTCCAAGAGTCTACTCATCCAGGAGTTGCGTCTGCCCTCTGTTCCACCCTAGGAACCACGCCTTACTTCTCCGTGAGTCTCTCGCTCTTAGTCCTAAAAGTCCAGGTAGCTCTCCACCTTTAACCATGGGGGCAGCCCATTAAAGGTTGATCCATATCTGTCTTCATACTCTAAGTATTACAATGCCTTCACCGAGCTCACCACCTTGACAAGAGTCAACTTGTTCTCGGAACCTGCGCATGCCCTCTGCTCCTTCATAGCAGCCGCGTCTTAATGCTCCACAAGTCACCCACTTATCGTTCAAGGCAAATGTCTTCTAGCTCATTGATCTTTAGCATGGGGGCAATATCCATGAAAGTCAATCTTGCATTTGTCTTCATACTCATCATAGCCACTTCATTGGCTATACACCTGTCCACTCATATCTAGCCATCACATTGGCTCTGGGGTTGTTCTGAACTGAGCTTATATCATGGCCTACACACATTCTCTAAGATGTCTTCGCCTGTTGTCATAAGGCGGTCTGAACTGGGGCTCCTATCATAGCCCACACACCTTTTCTAAGGTGTCTTCGCCTGTTGTCATATGGCGGTCTGATCCCGGGCTCCTATCACGGCCCACACACCTTCTCAAAGGTGTCTTCGCCTTTCATAGGCGGTTGCATCTTCCTTCAGTTGAGATGCTTCAAAGTGGCTCCAAAAGTCTCTATAACCATGTGCACTATGGGAGAGATAATTGCCACTGATTACATAAAAAGAGAAAGTTGCGGTATACTCCTCGTAATCCTCCACCTCGATTTCTATGTTTGGAGCTTCTGTGCCTTTCTGCTTGACAGCTCCACCTACACAAACTCTATTTAGTGTCTTTGCCTTCCAACATAGGCGGTCGCCTTTTATCACAAGCGTTTGCACCCCCTCAATTAGGTGCTTCTACAACAGCTCATATTTTCATCCTTGCATGCATTGGAAAGGTCTTCGCTTGTTGTTTTTATCAAAAGCACAAGAGACTTCCTGTTGTAAAACCTCTACACAGTCTCTGCTCTGAGCTTCATCTGGGAACACTTCTTCTCCTTGCACCTGTTGTCTCATTACAGTACCTCGTTGGATCCTACGGGTACTCCTGCACAATCTCCGTGTGCCCTCATGCAATTTCTATTCTCCAGATTTCTCCCTATTCCTTGCTTATGTTTAACAACAGCTCATCCTGTCACAACACCTGTCCAAGTCAAAATAAGGTGCTAATCTTTATCCCCTTGCTGTATTTCTCTTCCATTATCAGAGTCTTCATCAATTCTCCCCTTGAGAAATTACATTCACCGAATCTAACTTCTTTGGAGAAATCACCACTCATCAGATCCTTGAACATACGGAACCCAATTGTTCCCTTATGCCGTCATCCTGCTAGTCTTCAACCATTTCATTACAAACTGCTATATATACGAAAATAGTACCGTATGGATAATCCTTCCACCAAGCAAGTTCCCAGGAAAGATTGGAGGGGTCACACTGGTCCCGCTTAAAACCCAATCTCCTAGACAGAACTTCTTAGGCCATATCTATCCATCGTACTATCTTTTCGTATATACAACCATTTGCTAACTTTGTCGCGGCTTTCCTTTACAAGTGATCTGGTATATACTGGTTTAATATATGATTTCTCAACATCTGGCGAGACTACCAGTTCTTAGATTCGTCAAGATTGGTCTTCATCAATTTCCACTCTACACCTCTAATTGTCCACTTGATCGGGTGTCCAGAGTGTCCCAATTTTGCCTTCCCTCAAGGCAAGTAAAAAATCCCCATTTAGCAGTTCAGCACATGTAATTGGGTAAACATGTACACCTTCTTCTTCATCATCTCCATCGACCACCATGATGCCCTTCAGATGCCTCCTAATCGGGCAATCTCTTTTGTTAATTCACCACCACCACTTTTGGTCTCCAATCTCAATGATCGGACCGTACCATTGCATCCAGAAGGATCCAATTAGCTGGAAACAAGTCTGAAATCCTCCAAATCACATTTCAGATGGCTAAGATTTGATCAAAACAATTCTAGCCTGATGAACGGCCCAGATTCAATCTTAGATCCGGTTGCACGTAGACTCCGCTGCACAGAATCTTCTCCCTCGGCTCCGCTCACAAACGGCTCGGCTCAACTCTGCTCGGCTCTGTTAGGCTCGCGGCTGATGATGTGGCAGATGGGTCCCAGTATGCTGACGTGTTGATGACTAGACGTTGACATGGCATGCCAACTGGGCATGCTGTCGCCATGCTTACGTCATGATGACGTCATTCTCATCCGAGTCTAGCACGTGGGTCGGGTCATCTGGTATTCAGGTCGGGTCAGCTCATCCAGGCGAAGAAGACGCGTGTGACGCGTGGCGCGCGTCTGTGCGCATGGCCAGCCACCTCGACGGCGCGTGCAGCTGTTTCCGACATCCAATTTTGACGCGGTTTTCAACATTGGCTTTGTCTCTTTCTCCTCTACACAGTGGTATGGTCAAAACACAATTTTGACAACTTTCATTTTTGAGCAAAATCAACCACTTTTAAACCATATGCTCTGATACCAATTGCTGGTGCCGTCCATTTGCTGCACATTAATGGCAACCAACCCAACAATAGTCATCGACCCGATCTCCTCAAACCATAACCCTCTCAACACTAACCTGAACCACCCAGCAATAAATCGATCTCCTCCTCTTAAACCCATAAACGCCTAAAGAAATCTAACATAAGAAAACCCCCAAGATTTAAAAACACAAAACAACAACAAAAGTAGCCAGACTCCTCTAATATCCCCCCTCCAGGTTTTTCCTAGGGTTTAATTCTTTAGAGTCTTCATTCGCTGCAGTGGGTGCTATCTCCAACCTGCATTATGAAAAATAAACGAGCAAATGGGATAAAGAAAGAAATAATGAACAACCTGTTGGTGCAGCAATTTACATTACTCTCCACTCAAATTCCTTAGGTTTTCCACAAATTTCATTATACCGCTAATGGAAGGCCCCAGGTGTGTGCGAGAATGAGAGAAAAAGAGAATCACAACCCTAAGTTTAGCATGTGGATAAACACTCTCAAAAAAGAATATCAATTTACCCTGTACTCAGAGAGAAGATGAATAGCCACCATCAGAAAATTGTCCTTGTGTCTCTCCATCTCATCACTTGAAAGGGAAATAAGCAACAGGTAGCAATATTTTTGGCCTTCTTGGGTGCGGATGATATAACTGAATTCAAGCCGGTGGCTAGGTTTCATTTTTCGCAAAGAGAGAGTTCTTTAGTGGTGATTTTGTTATTTAATTATTTGTTGAGCTTTAAGAATACAAAAATTTCATTTTTATCATAGTTTTATTCTTTCAGGGAAAATGAGTAGAGCTAAAGAGGGTATTATTACAAACAGAGACTTCTCTCATTCCACAGGTATATATCATCCACAAGTGTCATCATAACTTTAACCTCCAAAACCACTTTCCTTTCTCTCGCAATCAGAAATATTTAGCTTTTAGCAGCGAATGCATTTGTATATTAGTATATAAAAGACTGACCATTGACCAAAATGAGCATCAAGATAGCTTTCATGCACACATACACTCTCATCCTCCCCACTGTCACCTAAAACCTCCAAGACATATACGTGTCAACTTTTCACTGGGCTGTACACGCAAGCCAGGGGCAAAGACAAACCCTTAGCATTAAATAATAGCAACACCTTCTCCCATCGGCTTCTGCCCCCTCACTTATTGCCTTCGCAGTTTCTCAGACCTCTGTTTCTCCCGGTCCTCAGGGAGGTGTTTGTAAGAGAGATTCAGTTTATTTTTTAAAGCATTTAAAAACAATAATTTAAAGCAAAATATTTCTTAATTTTTTTTTAAAAAAAACAGATTACCCTGTAACAATCCCAGCGCCGCGTTACTACAACCTAATTAGGGCTCTCTTAACAGTTACATAACAGGGGTGGACAGCAAACACTTTATTGAATACTCCCCCTTAAAAAGGCATAATCATTGTCACTTTAGAGTTTATATACCAATAAAATATCCTTTTTTCGAACAGGGAGTCCAAATCTCTCTCAGGCAACTTCATTTCCATGCGAGCGATCCTACCAAACCAAACAATTATTTTAAAATACCAAAATAATAAAAAAACCTAAATCCTGATTATGTGTAGTGGGTAAAAGAAATAATACTATTTTAATGTAGCGTTGAAAATAAATTTTAAAAAATAAAAATAAAAATTTTAAAAAACCCCACCACTCAGACGGACAGAAAATACAAGTCCCAATAATTAACCAAAAAAGGGGTTATTATTAGTAAACTTAGAATATCATAACAATACAAAACCCACGAGTTAACAAACATGAACAAGCTGAACTAGTCATTCCAAGTTCAACAAAAACAGATTATATATATATATATATATATATATATATATATATATATATATAATCTGGATATTAATTTAAATACCAGAAAGACCCGTTTTTTCTTTCTTAAAACACTGTTGGTTTTAACTCTTTTTTCAGTAATAATAATTGAGGCAGGGGTCGACCCTGAGTCAATGCCCGAACCACCACCCTTGCCTCGTGTTAAGAGCACTCTTTTGCAATATACATACCAACTGCAACCCGGCTAGCAGTCACTGGCCCATAAATCCTCACCACCTTGCAAGGAGTCACCACGCGCGGTTCGTTCTTGACTCAACACCCACAAACATCAACAAGAAGACAACTCACTTTTGTTTTTCCAGTCTCCCCACTCATTTACCAAGCGAGCGCTCTCTCTCTCTCTCTCTCTCTCTCTCTCTCTCTCTGACGCCATAAAATTAACAGACCAACACAGCCATGATAAAATTTATAAACTAACAAATACTTCACTAACAGGACAGCTCAATCATGCATTGCATAATCAGCTTTCACATTGGAGAGCAGCCTTGATCTTTTGGACAGTGCATGAAATAAGGTTGTTGACTGTCTCCACAGATTCTACTGTGAGCTTCGCCGTAGGAAGACTATTCACCAATATTTGGAAGGCCACCGTCAAAAGGGACCCACTTACCCTCTCTTGGCCACCGACATTATTAGCAGTCGGGCCGCCATTGGTCGTTGGGGGGTCACGTGAACCAGGCCCATCCGGTACGATAGCAAACCCTGACGGAAGAAGCGCCACGTAAGCCGAATCACCACCGTTCATCACTACGTGCATGGCCGGAGTGTCAACGGGAGCGTACACTACAAGAGAGCCTGCTGCATCTATGCATGTCTCTTGCAGTATTAGCATGCTACTCTGGTTAGCATTCATGGCCTGCCAGGAGGGGGAAAAAAGGAGAAACCAGAACAGGGTGAATCACAATAATGGTCCGTGAATTTGACTCGGATTTACATTATAGATCAGATGACGTTTTAACCTTTTCTTTAACGTATATACGAGTGTGTCAAAACAGATCAGGTTTTATACATAAAAGGTGACAGGTGTTCATTATATTTTGACTTTTTGAGGCTTAAAAAGGATAGAGATTGTGCCTAAAATCTGGTCATGTCTATCTGTGACCATACAGATGATACTTCCAAATTCCTTTATATTTCACCTTTTTATCTAACCACGACAAAAACTAATCGACCTGACACACCCAAGGGACACGCCAGAAATTTAAATCATATCCCCCACATGACATTATTGTCCAAAACAATTCATGTCCCTATCTAGCAGAGAAAGAGAGAAACCCTTGTAACTTAAGGTGCCTTTTCTTTTTTTCAACTCCCGAAAAAACATTAAAACTAAATAAATATATATTATTTTAATATATTTTCAATTAAAAAATACTTTTATTACCAAACTTCAACTTATTTTCATGACCCAGAACGATTTTATCTCTATCTTGTGCAGGAATGCAAGAAAAAAAAAAGAGACATTGCAACTGATATATAATATTAAATAATTATGAAGAGAAGAGAGGTTACGCTAGCACGTAGGAGAGAGACACAGTTGCCGTGATCCTGGCCTTTAGCAATGTGGGCCATTTCCTGCATTGGTCCACCGTTGGAGAGTATGTCCCACTCGCTTCTGAGTCGTTCATTGCGTAGGAAATCAAAGAGCCTTTGTGGAGAAACAGGTAGCCAAACGGAGGTCGCAGCGCTCAAAACTATGCCTGGTGGCTCACCAGGATCATCAACACTCTTTCGGGTCATAACCCTAACATCTTCATCAACATTTCCGGCATTCAGCTTGTTCCATTTGTGCACTGTGGAGGCACAAACCCCAGCACAGAAGTTATCGGTCATTCTTTGCGCCAGCTTCAACATGCTTCGGCGACCACTTGTAGTTATCGCTACACAAACACTTACATGTCAACAAAGGTTGTTTTGGCAAGTTACAAAGAATTCCACATTGTTCAGGAAATTAACATTGATATTAACCTGTGTGGTCTCTACTAGGTACATTGGAGGACAAGAGGATGGCTAAACACTCGCATTGACGTTGAAGGGTAGCTATCCATCGTTGGGCACCGAAGCCCATGCCGGAGCTTATCACTGGCCGATAGAGCTGGTATATTTGCCTTTCATCATATTCTGCATGCTCAACCCATGTAACCTGCATTTTAATAGTTTTGTTAGTTATGATATGGTTAATTGCACCAACTGCTCAAGTTAGAAAAATAACATATTCATTATTGTTTAATGATTGCTAGCATACGAATTGATTGCTTCTCTTGTAGATCAAAAAGACTAAATGTTCTTTTTACTTGGCTAATGATTAGGAATTAAAGCCACACAATATAAAAGATCAAATGCCAGTTCCATGGAAGAAGGCTGGATGTCAGTCAAAGGCTGAATGTCAGTCAAAGTTCGTGGATTAAACAACAGCAAAAAGGATGTAGGAGGTTCATATTTTATTACTGTAAAGTATCAACCTTCTTCTGTGTCATTTTATAATATTTTACATATATTGAGTCAATGTTCAGACTTTCAAAGCAAATTTCCATATTAATTTACAAGGCAAATCTAGGGAAAGGGCTCTAGGTTGGGCTCAAAGAAAGAAATGGAATCAAGCAGTCCTTGCATAAAATAATGAAATGGAAAAAGATTTTGCAAGATTTGAGGGAACAAAGTACACAGTAGAAGCTGACATCGAGATGTGTACTATGGTCTCCATATACAAGCTTGGATACTCCAATGGAAACAAAATAATCAGTCTTGGCCTTTGACAATTAGGACTCTTCATTGAGTTAAAATAAATAAATAAATAAATCACAAGGCTGGAACCAGGTCATACGCTGTAGCATGATTAAATACAAGATAATGAAGATAACCAAGATTGCATCATTGGAATAGAAGCATCAAATATATTGTTTATTCAATCAAAATTGAGGATAACTAGGCATTTACTAATGAAGGATATGAAATCAATGCGTTTAAGGCACCGCAATTCAAGTAATGGAGACTTCTATTTGATAAAATAAGTGGTGTAATCTCGATTTGCTGCTGTACCATGGAGTTTTTTTATAAAAAAATTAAGCAACCCTAGTTGTTGAAACTTGAAATTTAAACAGTGTTTTGACATCAGAAGAAGCATCCAAGACAATATTATAAGACTCTAGGAAGGTTCAGATTGTGACAGGGGGAAACAGTGAGTAATCACTTGACAAACAAGACTCTTAGATGCATGAGCTCTCTAAGTGGCTTGGGAATGCAAATGCTCATGCTTTTTGACCTGGTGTTTTGCCACAGATCAAATGTTATCAACTTAAACACAATAAATGTAAAGAGAAGGGTACCGACCGGGCATGCTACAGGCCAAAAACGTGCACTAGTTTCTATATTATTACCTTGGAGTACCCATTGGGCATATCTTGCACCACACAACCAGAAGGAAGCCTCCTGCAGTTCACAAATGTCGGTGGTGCACCGGAAGTATCTCGGATGGTATCAATGGATACATCAACAACAGCCCAAACCCCCTCTGCGTGCTGCTTGCAAAATCGGAGAAAATTGACCTCACGCACCGGAACCAATGGGGATAAGACTTGGAGCTCGGCATGCATCTAAAAATGATGGATTAAGAATAGATTTAGAGCTAAACAAGCACCACCAAAAATAGTAGAAATCTTACTAACAACAGTGAATAAGAGACGAGTAGCTTACCAACTGAAGTGAACCATTTCTAGTTCCCCCCATTCCACTGGCTATCACATCAGTGGTAGAGGTCCTTGCAATCATACAAGGAAACATTTCTGCCCATCGGTTCTAGGAACGAGAAAGAACACAAAAAGTAATTCCAATGAAATTAAGAAGAAAAAAATGTTAAACAGTCCAGAAAAGAAATTTTTTTTTTATAAAAGACACCAATAAGGAGAGATTTTGAACTCCTCACCGAATCCATCAGTGTCTCAACTAAGGCCAAACTGTTTATGATTACCATACCAGTCTCTCTAGAAGCCTCACTAACAAAGCCACTAGGCTTCATTCCAATGCAAGGAGTGAAGGTTCTCAAGTACTCCTCATGGTTCAATATTTCTCTACCACCCTCAAAGCTCCCGATCCAAAGAGGCTCATCCGTCTGAACCATTTTCACCAATTCATCCATGGCAGCTAAAGCCAACTCCAAGAACATGGATCTCTCTACTGATCTATCAATACCAGTAACACCAGCTGTTGCTAGTCTAGTTTGAGTTACCATAGACAAAGCACCAGAAATCCCACCTTCAAAATGAGGTCCCAAAGGCAATGTTGTAGCAATGGTGCTTAAACCAGCAAAACCATTACTACCAACTCCAAGTTCCAGGCTTGAATTCGTCGGAGGGCTAAGTGAAGAAGCTAACGAAGATATGGGGCGACCCAAGAACTTGCCCGCAAGTGCACAAACTCGATCTAGTTCATCTTTTAATCTAGCATTCTCAATCCTCAAATGCTGTTCTTCAAGTGAAATATCACCAATTATCGCAGGACCACCACAGTTTGAGCACGATGGATTTCTCATGGCATCTCTTATGGACATGTTTTCTGCTCGAAGCTTGTCGTTATCTTGCCTGAGTAATGAGTTCTCATGGCGCTCCAGTTGAGTCTGTTGCAGCAAACAATCAAACACATTTTAACTTTCTATCCATAAAAATCCAGCCCAAAAGGGAAAACATCCATGGTTTGTTAATTATCATTCATCACCTTCATTTGGGTTCTACGATTTTGAAACCAGAACTTGACTTGCCTAGTCTCCAAGCACAGCCTTCTACTAAGCTCCAATCTTTGTTTCTCGTCAGGATGAGGACATTCCTTAAACAAACTGTAAAACAAACAAAAGCAACACTCTCTCAATATCACTCAACAAATCCTGTTGAAAGTGCAAATTAGTGATAGATATCATACGCTTCAAGTTCTTGGATTTGTTGTGGAGTGTGTCGGTGGTATCTCTTTTTTCTTGGAGGATTATCAGCTGCATCTTGATCGTCACCAGACGCACCATCCATGTTCTCACTACCAGATCTGCTCTCATGTTCCTCTTCTCTGCTTCTCCTACCCACACTTGTCTCAAAGTTCTCAGCCATTCTAGTTATATCTCCTTGACCATCTATGTTTGGCTGTTGCTGACAAGAATCAAACACAAACGAGGACGTTAGAGTTAAAGACCTCACCAAACAAACAACCCAAGTCACTTAGTAGCCAAACAAAAAAGAAACAAAGAGAAAGATGAAGGTGTGTACAAGGGCTAGAGAGAGTCCAGGAGAGTTGAACATGGATTTAGTAATAGAAGGAGAGACAAGGCGAGTCTGAGCTATTGCACCAGTGGGCATGTTGTTGTTATTGTTATAAGGTATATCAGCCACAATTCTTGCGCCACCACCACCAGGACTAGTGTTTTCAAGGAAACCCCCAAAACTCATTAAAGCTTAAGCCTTTTTTTTTACTCTATTTTTACACTAGACTTAAACGCTCTTTCTAGATTCACAAGAAACCATGCATAACCAAGTTTGAATCTTGAAATTATCATTCAAAAACCAAACCACAGATAGCCAAAGAAGAAATCCTGAAATGGGTTTTTTTTTTAAAAAAGGAAGAGAAAATTAAAACTTTCCCCAAAATAAAGAAATCATAAGAAAATAGAAACAAAAGGGAAGAAGATAGAGAGGTAGAGGAGACACAAGGATAACATATATCTATCCAAATGTCTCCAACTCCCTCTCTCTGCTGAAAACTGAGAGAAAGGAAGAGAAAGAAGGCAAGCAAACCCTTTTTGTTATCTTCTTTGCTGCTTAGCGCTTCCTTCTCTATCCCTCTCTCCCCTTCTAAAAACCCTTTAAGTTTATGTCCGAAACTCTAACATTCAATAGGCCTTAAATTGTCCTTGAGAAAACTGGGAAAGGGAAACCCTAGTTTTTTCTTTTTTTGGATGGGGGTGTTGGTGTGTGGAAGTATTAGTATCTCGTTCTTTGCATGTTGACTGACACTGAGAGAGAACGGCTTCAAAAAGAGAACCAACAAGAGAAAAGATAAAAAAACAAGGAAGAAGGAAGAAGACGAGCGGCCCTAAAAGGATTTTGCACAGACAAGAAAGAGGAGAGAGGAGAAGCAAGTAAACCCCACAGGAATAAATAAATAAGGTAAAGATGAATTGAAATTATGTGGAGTTTTCGAAGCCTTACAAATACAAACCTCCAAAGGAGTCGGTTGACTATCTTTCCACTTTTTATCTTAAATAAGCATTTTTCTGATTTAGATTTTAACCCTTTTTAAGATGACAGTGTAAGAGTCAAAGAGTAAAAGCAAATTTACTTTCACAGAGTACTCGGATTCGGTGTTGCCCTTCGGGAGATTTTTTCTTCTCTTTTTGTTCTTTCTATACTGTCATGGGGATCTGTTTAGATGCATCGTAGCAGGAAGACACTGACCAAAACCTCATGCGGCCTCAGAAAGTGTATCTTTCATTTACTGGTGAATAACGCAAGAGTTGAATATATTGAAAATTTATTTTTAATCAAATGGATAATGATTTCATATTGGTCCTAATTCTAACTCAAGAAGTTGATTTGAGTGGTTTATCGAGTGAAGTTTGTTGAACCACGCATGTAATCTATCTGGGCATAATTTTTTCTTCCATTTCACCATAAGAGATATCTCCAAGTTATTTCGTGGCAATCCATGTCAGTTTAGTGTATTTAGAAAAATTTAATAAATTTCTTCAGATATAAGCTTTAAATTCGAACCCAAGAAGTCAATGATATTTCTTAATTGCCAGGCAAACTCCTTGAGGTTCTTCATAGAGGTGCTGCATATTAAGTTTTTACCTTTCTTTTTTTAGGCGAACAAGTAATTCCCCGCGTCAACATTTTGCATATGGATGCAAACGGATTGCCTTTTATTGCCTACGTGCACCAAATTGCATAAATTCAAGAGGGTGTTTGTTTTGTGTAAATGTTTTATTGAAAAAGGCTTTCATGTTTATGTTTTTGATTTTTGTGAAATATTTTAGAGAGAATTATTAAAATATCTCCCAATAAACCTTTAAATTTAGTTTAGTAGTTAAAAAATAGTTAATTCATAATATTTTATAAAATATTTTTATGATCAATAATCCATTCACAATATCATCATTGTTATTGTTGCTACTTCGTCACTTCGCCAACACTTTAACCATTATCGCCACCATCACAAAATCATAACCACCATTATCACCTCCTCCCTTACTGCAAAACTATTACATCATTATAACACGTCATCATAATCTATTCCTTCATTTTTACCTCGCTAGTTACCAACCATCCATAAAATGTTTTACAATAAAAAATATAATTTAAATCGGTGTTATTAGAATTGAACTCGATAATCAACCGATGAAGATGTCAATTTAAAGATCCATTAATTGAACAAATAATTTGGTAGTTGAAATCATGTTTCGCTATTAGTTTTATACGGTAGCAACATCTATTTAATTTTTCAAAAATTTAAAAAATAGTTTCAATAATACTTCAATCAAACAACTAAATTTAATCTAATCATCAAATTTCCAAGTCTTTAAATAAGCCTTCCAAACATCCAAGTCTTTAAATAAGCCTTCCAAACATCCAAGTTTCTAAAGTCAAAATACAAAAAGTACATAAATAAGTGAAATGACTTAAATTTTGATGAAAGATTCCAAATTCAAATAAAAAGAAATTAGCAAATATATAGTAAAAGATCATAACATCTCTAATAGATTATCATTCAACATCCCACTAGGTGCTGGATGGTTGTATTTTAATTACTTGAACTTGTGTCTCAGTGTTTCATTAATCAAATTCTCTTCCAATTGCATCCTATTGGTACCCTAACCTCACTTGTATGGTCATCATCTTCGTTATCATTACTATTTAAATCATTTACCCTATTGGTACCCCTAATCTCACTTGTATGCCTATCATCTTCATTATCATTACTATTTAAATTGTTTACGTACAAATCAATTATTATAAGCAAATCATGAATTTTATTATAAGTGAAAGCACTTTAAATAAATAGATTAATTAGTTATCATATAACCAATAATATAAAAAATGTCAAAACAATTAATTTGGATGACTTTCAATAACCCATGTGATAGCTGCACTAATGATTCATGTTGGCATGTATTAAACCAAACAATATCTTGTAGGCATATGAGTAAGCTGACAAACATTTGCATAAGTAGTCGTAAAAGAATTGACATATAGGTGAAACTAATCACTCTTCTTAACTCTATATATAGACATATCTCACGACCATTTCACTTATCCTTACATGACTTTAGTGGTTATACTACAATAATCACTATGATATTTTTTTTAAAAAGGATTCAATATTATTTTTCCTTAGCTATCTCTAAATCCAAGTTCAAAATACCTAGAATAGGGCTTCGTGAATTATGTTGGGGTTTCTTTTGATTTTTTTCAATTAAAATTCCACGTATATCAAGTACTACCAACAAGATTCTACTAAATTAATGGGTAATTACCCAACTCAGGCACTTGAGAATCAATAAAAAAAGAGGAAAAAAAAATGAAGCAATGCATACAGTTGATACCTTGGCAACGAAATAGAAAAACATGCAAGAACAAGCTCATTTTCTTAGTCCTTAAAGTCTGTGTTTATTGTTAGCATAAGCTCACACAAGTTTTTTTTTTTAAAAAAAAACTATTGGTGATTTTTTATTGAAGAATAAAAGAGGGGTTCTTCATTTCTTTAGGTACAATAACCAGTGAGATAAGAAAGAGAGGTCAAAATGCTTATAGAATTTCGACCTTAAATTTAGGATTTTTAGATGTTTAAAACGATGCAGTTGTGATTTTAAGATTTTCATTATTTTAAAGAAAGATAAAAAAAAAAAAGGTCTATAATTTAGGTCATAAAAGCATAGAAAAATGCTAAGAAAAAAAAACCAAGATTCATAATGTATAATGTAAACCAATACAAAATAAAGCAAAGTTATAATGTCCCATACAAGAGGTTGAACTAAAAAATTATGCAAACATAGAAGGGGGTGGCAAGTTTTTCGCAAAAGTGCATACAGAAACGCCATTGATTTTATTCTTCCATAAATTAATGATTTTACTCAGTCAGTCATCCTAAATAAAAAAAATAATATAAATCTTATGTACGAATTTGAGAAAGAAATGCAAAAGAACTTCTCTTTTGAAAGGAGAGTTAAAGTCAATACACTACTAGAAAATTAGAAAACACTAATAGAATATTTTGTTGGCATTTAGGCAAATATTCCGTCAGTATTTTAATTATCAACAAAAACCCATCATCGAAAAGTATATCATTGAGGATTTTATTCTCATCAGTAATGTCAAATGCTAATGGAATGAGTTGTGGAAAATTCGTGCCAAGAAAATAAATTTTTTCGCTCATGTTCCATTAATAACTAGTTTGCCAATATAATTGTCTATCACCTATTCTATCGGTAAATCCTAAATTTTTTATAATTTTTTTCAAAAGTTTCATAATAGGTGTAAAGATTCCAGTGAAATTACCAATGGAAATGCTGAAAGAATTCCCTCTTTGAAGATTTTGTTGGTGTTTTTACTATTTTTTTGGTTAATTATTATGATCTCTAAGCTTACAATTCTCACGTAAATACACAACCATAACAACAATAACTTTTAATAAACTATAACTACAGGTCATAATAAACCACAACAAAAACACATCAAAAAAAAAAGTTCGTATACAAAACTCACATTACATTAAAATTCATAATATCATATACTATATGGTATAGGAGGGGGAGGAAAAAGTATACCTATAATGCACTCATTTGAGCCAAGTATATCTTACTTTCTTGTTGGAGTTCTGCGTTCATTTTTTCTCTCAAATCTTCTCTCTTTTTTATTCTCATATTCTGCATCGCAACAAACAATTGTTTCTGAACTCTTTTCTAGACTAATTCATCAAAGTTTTGGGATGTATTGCTTGAGCTGGAATATAGCATGCCTAAAATTGAAATCGTTCGGCTCACCCTCATTTCTTGAGCGAATGCCATAGACACACCATCAATATAATTTCTACTGGGTCCATCACCTGCAACAATCTCCATCCATAATTGAGGATCATTAGAAGGATGAGTGAAAATGTCATCACCAAATTTCAAAACTAAACTAGTGTTATATGTCTCTTACCTAACAAAAAAAAATCCAATTATTAAATTCAATTACATTTCATATTATTAATGCAAGTAAATATTATTAAAGCAATGATAGTTATCAAAAACTTACGACGAACACTTTTGTTATTGTATCGATAAAGTTTTTCTTATTTTTTTTCTTTTGGAGTTGGTTCGCGCTAGTATGTTAAAAGTCTCACAAATAAACACTTAATTATAAATTTTAAAAAATAATAAAATATATAACAACAAGATTTTATTAAGTGCTTTATATAGTTGATAAATAGAAGCACTCCTCCTGTGTGTTTGCTCATTGAAACATTGCTTATTTATTCCATGTGACATGTAGCAATTTACATTTTTTTCTATTGGCCAGATAAATGGGTTTTTTTAGGATGGAAATCTTTTTTTAACTCATTTTCACCCAAAAATACTTATTAAACACCATAAAACATCCATAAACCATATAATAACCCTAAAACATCCAAACTCACCCAAAAATGAAAATGAACCTAATAAAAAAAATCTCTAAATTGAGCATGATCTACCTTCATAGGCAAGAAAAAGGTTTAAAACCATCATCATCAAACCTCCATCATCCAATGAAAACCGTTTAAACTAAGAATGACAAGTGTTCTCATCAAAAAGTGGCTCAACTTATAACTTTCTTTCTCCTAGTTGCTTTCAAGCAAGTTTCCCTCTCATCTCTTTAGCACATAGACTGAAAAATAAACAAAATAAACTATGAGATCAAAACAAAAAATATAGGGAATTTAAGATTGACCGTGTATTTTCAGCATGCTTTTCATTTGAGTTATTTATCTTATAATTTTTTTTAATAATAATTTAGAACCTAATTTATTTAACTACGCTATAAAAATAAAAAAATATTATTTTAATTAAAAAAATTAAACTTACCAAACAAAAAATGATCCTGAAGCCACATTTTACCATTTTCATTCCATCACCCTAAATTTGAACGTCATTATCTATTAAATATTGAAAAAACGAAAAGCTCTTACGTGCAAAACATTTATATTTGTAAGAATACCTCAAGCCAATAAAAAGCCCCCCTAATCCTTTCTCGAGGGAGCCAAATTTCTCCAGAATAATAAGATGTCATGTGCTCCCAGCATGAATTAATTGTTACATAAATGGCACCTTATTGCTCTGACCATTGAATAATGCAAAGCAAAGATTCCTTCAACTGCAACGACATATTTTCTTTTCTAATAATGTTAGCAGAATACGATGTTTCGCAATTCACAGCAGAATGCTTCTTAAAATATTTTTTTAATTAAAAATATATTAAAATAATTTCTGTCATTAAAATTATAATAAAATATTAAATTTTTATTTTTTAAAACTAAAAATATTTTTTAAAAACACTACGTACAGAGTCGCAATTGTAGCACGGGAATGAGAATAATTTTTCATATCACGTCAAGATTTATTTTTTTGCCCCTAAAGAAAAAGGCAATAATTTGCCATCCCTCTTATCCTTTCTCCTTCACAACCCGCCACCAACAACTCCCTAAATTTACAACACACCCACACACCAGCACCCCCCTAAGTGGCACTTACGTAAATAACTTCAACCTCCGAACCCATTTCACAATCCCGCTCTCCAAACCCCATCAACAGAAAAGCTGTGTCCAACCCCCTCCTTTCAAAAAAAAAAAATTCACCAGAAAAATGGCCACTACTTCGCTCTTATCCTCCTCGGCGGCGTCGTTTTACGGCCGATTCCCCACTCTCCCACCGCACTTAAACGCAAGAGTAACGTACGGAAGCCGGAATGGGGTGGTGTCAGTGAGAGCTACTGGAGATGTTGTTTTGGTGGACAAATCAGAAGCAGAGAAAAGCAATCGGCTCAAAACCACATTCCTTGACAAAATCGTCCCTTTGCTGATAGAAGAGTTCAGCTACACTAACATTCACCAGGTAACTCTTTATAAATTTTCCAATTTACTGATAAAGTTATTCTAATTTGCAATTTGCTGAAATTTGAATTTCTCATTTCTTTAGGTTCCAAAAATTCAGAAGGTTGTGGTGAATTGTGGGATTGGAGATGCTGCGCAGAATGCTAAGGGGTTGGACGCAGCGATAAATGATTTGGCTCTTATCACAGGCCAAAGACCCGTAAAGACGCGGGCCAGGAATTCGGTTGCTACCTTCAAGATTAGGGAAGGCCAACCACTTGGTATTGCTGTTACACTCAGAGGAAACGTGAGCATTTGTGTTTTTTTCTCTCTATCGAATTTTCTTGTTTATGTTCATGGCCGCGGCTACATATTTCATGATAAAGTTAGCTAGGAGTCTAAACTCTAGAGGCTATATATTATCTGGCCATCATAGCGCAAGATTTCTTCTTTTGTGTTTTGGAAGGGTGTTGTAGTTTTTAAAGGGGCTTTGATGAAAATGATATTAAAGATGGATCTGTCAGGAGAAGCTGCTTGGGTATAGTTGAAGTTACAGGTGCAAGAGTGAAAAATACTGCATGTCCAGCTCCCTTCTAGATAGAGAAGAAATGCCAGGATGCATATTTTTGTGATAATTATTGTAATGGTTGATTCGATGATGTGTGCTTTTAGTAGCATGTAGATCAATAGTGGGGGCATTTAGCTTAGCCGATGATACTGGCTATCAGGGAAGTAAAAGTTATTGATTTTTGGAATTGAGTTTCTCACTTTGATTAGATGATGGGATTTCTCTTGTTTGATCTCACAAAAACATGCTCTTAAACTCCAATTCTAAACAGGATTTGAGGCTTACCGTCAAGTTTTGAATGATAATATGTGGATTTTTGTATTTATTTTGGTGTTCGCTTCTGCGTGTGGGAGATATAGTGATTGCTCAAGATGATGGATCCTTAGAGTATGATCATTCATTTCAATGATGGCAATGCTCAATGAAATTTTAGAAGAAACACGGTAGAGATGATGGCTATGGTCCATAGGTAGAGTCTTGAGATGATCGCCACTACTCTACTGTGGGAAATTTGTTCCTTTTCAGCTCAATGTTAGAACTTGTTTTCTGTCTTTTATCACGATGGTCTGTGCTTCTGAGTAGGGCATTCTTATACTTGTACACGCTCCCATGACACTTGGATCTTGAATAAACACATCATGTAATTTGTCGGCTATCGATCTTGTTGCTCATATCCTGATTTTACTTGCTGTTTAGATCAGATCATAACAGGTGCATCTCATTACCAATTTTGTATTCTGGTGCATTTTGTTGGTTGCATTCTTTTTAATTTCACATGGAAATTTCGTAATTTGTATCGGTGATTATATTTTTCAGCTGATGTACTCGTTCTTAGATCGACTTGTTAACTTGGGGCTGCCTAGGACAAGGGATTTCCAAGGTGTGACCGCAAACAGCTTTGATGGACATGGCAACTACAGCATTGGAATTCGCGACCAGAGTGTGTTCCCAGAGATTAGGTTTGATGCGGTCGGTAAAGCCAGGGGAATGGATGTGTGCATTGCAACCACAGCTAACACCGATCAAGAAGCGCAAAGACTCTTGGCTCTCATGGGTATGCCATTTAGAGAAGGTGGTGGTGGTGGTGGTGCTACCGCTCAGCCTCGCAAGAAGAAATTGAAGGCACACCACTTTGATTCAAAATCGAAGGGAAGGAGTAGGCGATGATAAGAGTTATAATTATCTCCATCCAAGTCTGTAACATTTCCATGCAGTATTTGTTGGATCCCAAATTTGATGTAACGGACGAAAGATTTATCAAATCTGTTTCCCTCAAATTATTTTGGGTTGTTAGTGGACGTTTTTGTTCATAGCAAGTCAAAGGAAGATCAATGTAAGATTCCGCAACGTGTCGTTCTTCAAATCTCCATTCTTCAGACATGTGATTATTGAGCATGCTTGGCTACATGCATTGCATGACTCGTATGCTACTGCATCATGCCTTTTGAAATTGAATTCTAAGAAGCAATTTTGTTAAGGTAGTTGATTATTCTTTTTATTTTCATCCTTCCTAAATTTTTTATTTTCGTCCTTATTTTTTATTTTTATCTTTTTACTAAATTAATTTTTTTTAATTTTACTATTTAATTAAATATAAAATTTATTTGGTATTTGAAATTAGATCTTTATTTTTTTAATTTTTATTTATATATATATAAATATATATATTTTAATTTTATTTGATTGATTGAGAATTAGACTTTATGATTTTTTTAAATAGGGTGTTTCGGGTTTAATAACCCGAGCCATGCGTTTGAAAAGTTAGTACAAACATTTTTTTAAAAAGAGCTCTATAATTCTTTTTATTTTTTATCAAGCTATTTTAATATCATGATCTGAGTCATGAGTTTGACGAGATATTTCGGGTTGGCTTTAACCTGATAACAGGGATTACAAATTTGTTATGTTAACTTAGTTAACTAGGATCGGTTTTTTTTAACTATATTTTATTCTTTCGTATTTAATGGACTGTAAATTAAGATATATTATTTGTTTTTTTTAAAAAAATATTTTTTCTTTTAAGTAAGGAATACTAATAACTTTTATTTTTAAATTGGATCAAACCACTACTATTTCTGATTTATTTTGTTTAATTGAATTAAAATCAATTTATTCAACTCAGTGACACGAGTCTTGTATTTTTCTTCCTTTTATAAAACACATTTATGGCAGCTCAATATCATTTTTTAAGCAAAATAAAGTTGTCTGGCTCTCGGCGGAGGCACCGAGTCCAGTATTACCTCTTCAAGGAGACGAGTGTAGAAATTAGTACATTGTAATAACCAAAATTAGTATGGCCAGAGAAACTTGAGATTACAGCTAGCTAACTGTCAAAAGTTTTTTTTTTTAAAAGAAATAAATTAGATATACAGGTGTTTTTTATGCATTTTTTACATAAAAAAAATTAAAAGTGCACATCTAAAATTTTATACAAGTATCTAATTATATAAATTGATAACCAGTTATGCAAATAAATAAAAAAAGTTACTAATGATAACAAAAAGTGAAATTAAAAAAATCAAAAAATAGATGTATATCAAAATATTTGATCACGCAACATGAAATATTTATCAGGTTGTATTTACTAAATTTATTTATTAAAATTAATTTTTCATTCAATCAAATGATAATAAAAATAAATACACATATAAAACTGATTGAATAAAATAAAAGATAAAAAAAATTATTATGCAAGTCTGCATATATTAGAGATATTATCTAAAAATAAATATTTTTTATTTTTAAAAATAAAATTCATATATATAAAACATAAAAAAAACATAGAAAAATTATAATAACATCTTCAAAATTAAATACACACAAAATAATTTTTTAAAATATATCTATTAAAAAAAGATTAAATAAGCACACACAAAATAAAAAAATCATAGAAGAGGGATATTAATTTAAACAAAAAAAAAACATATTAAAGAAATATATCAATTAAAACAAAAACCAAAATTAGAATAAAAGATTAAGAAAAAGACAGCGATAGTCTAGGTGCCACAAACACGTTAAAAAGAAATAAGAAAAACAAATGAATTGGGTTACAGACTCGACCAGGTTTAATAAGTTGGTTCATGTTAATTAAATGATAAAAAAATAAACAATTATAGCAAATAGAAAAAAAAAATTATGTATAAAAAATATCATGATAGCTTGAAAAAAACCAAGAAAGTACAAAATTGGATAAAAAAAAAAAGAAAAAAAAACAACTCATGCTAACCCGAGTTAGCGTGATAGATATGCAACATGGATAATAAAGAGTGAACTAACCCGGGTTAACATGTAAAATTTATGACCTAGATCATGAGACTAGGACAACATGATAGAAAAGAAATTAAGGAAAATTACAAAGCTAATTTTTTTAAAATAATGTCAAATGATGAATCTAGAAAAGAAAATGAGCAAAAAAAATATCGATTCGTGTTAACTTTTCAAATACATGACCCGGGTTATTAAACTGAAAACACTATAAATAGAAAATTCATTGAAGAATGAAATTAAAAAAAAATAATCAATTAATTACTTAAAAGCTAATATATATATATATATATATATATATATATATATATATATATATATATATATATATAATGACACTTAACTATACGCTCATTATAAATTTATTTTATTTCTTTTTTTATATGATTATTTTTCCCTTTTATATTTACTAACTTGAGTATTAAAAAGTTTTTTATTCCTCACGAGACTTAATTTTTCAAGTGAAATCCAACAACCAGGTCAACCCTATTAATTAGAGGCTAGCCTAGTCACAACAACAACCCATGACACAACCATGAAAAATCTAATTTATGTTTGAAGGCTTTTCATGAGTTCATCTTAGACTTTGTTCTTTTTTCTTATTTAAAAAAAGAAACACTAAGATTTTTTGGATTCATTTTTAGACATTCCATATCTTCTAGTTAAGTTACTTCACATTTTACAAGGTAATGAAAAAAAATCACAAAGTATAAAAGAACAATACAAAATTTAAGAGATTGTGTGCAATAATCTAAACCTCCCTCAATAAATTATATAATAATGTCATGAAGAAGAAAAGATGCAAATAATAAAGAAAGTTAATCTATGAAAACAAAACCCGCAAACTTTCCTTAAAGCTACGAAGGAAAAACCTTCTCAATCAAACAGCGAAGGAGCCATAAAAACTCAGCGCATGCTTAAATCACATAATTCTAGACCAGATAGATGCGGATAAACAACACTAATTTAGCTGTGCAAGGTAACTATTATATACCAGCAACTTGCTTAATTCTTACACCATGCCTATGGCCCATGGGTCATTTTTAGATGTCTTTTCTTTATATGACGAAAGCGTGCCGAAGAAATACGTAGCCTTTTCTAGATACTGCAAAAAAGCAAATGCATGAATCATAAATCTGGGAAAACACCAGTAACGTGCTAAATGAATGAACAAGATCATAAAGTCAATGGAGAGGGCTATATTTACTCAAATTTGTCATAAACTTTTTACTTCTTTTGAAGGCTTTGAAGTCCCAACTAGAAATCACGTCCAAGTGTCCAAGCTCTCTAGCTAGCAGGAGAGAGTATACATAAGAATTCTTGTGTGAATGTAAGGATGGTAGACCCAGTAGAGGTGGGTTGAGGGTTCTGTTCCCATCCACAGGCCCACACCCCCACATGACCTTTCACTCTCATGGTGGTTGTAATCTGAACGTAGACTTAATTTTATGAATCCAGGTAGTGAGATAGTTGCAGCAGGGAGGCATCAGGCCCACACAACCATCTGCTCTTGCTCTTGCTGAGGCATTAATAACCCATTTGCCAGATTTCAAGCCTCTTTACATTAAAGCTTGACCGGCGGCCACCTCTCCTTTTCTATTCTGGAAAATGGCCATCAAATAAGGTCTTGTAAAGAGGAGCTATTTATGAAACCACTAATCTGCCTTTTATATCTCCTTTTCCTTCCATCATCTCACTTTCAAGCTCGCCCATTGGACCGGGGAAAAAAAGAGAAGAATTTTACACCAACGCAAACTATAGCTCCTGCTTTTGGTGCATCTCAGGATTAAAGAAGCCTGTGTATAAATCTTCTTGGTGAAGATAGGATCGTACTTGATCACATCTATAAGTAATGGTCCTGACAAAGTTTCAAGTCCATAGTTCATTAGAACTCTCTGTTGAAAGATCGCCCCATGAGGCGTGGGGACAGCTTAACCTCTTCATCTCATCAATGTCCCCCGTGTGATGGGAACATGGGGAGGAGTTAAGATGGAGTTATAAGATGGAGTGACGAAGTATCATCTACCTGTCCAAATTCACCAACAATATTTAAGGATTTGGATTGACGTTTCCAACTCATTCAAGCAGAAGGATGGAAGAGTTTCTCAGCTCATAGCCAAGAAAAAAAAAAGCGAATTAGACAATATAAATTGGATTGAGAATACGATAAAATATCCAATACCGTCTACCACTGGGTACCATGCCTGAGATTTACTCATCCGTTCAGAATTGTTTATTTATTTTGATTTTAACTGGCTATTTACAAGATCATCCATGCCAAATTTCAAGACGATCGACTGGATAATAATAATAATAAGATGATTCATTTTTATATAACATTTATTAAATTTTCACCAAACTGTGCCAGAATATTCAATACTAACAACCCCTAGGTATCAGGCCAGTGACCACTCTCATCTTGCAGTGGAGAGGAGTTAAAGAGAGGATGAAATTATCATCCTCCATCTCCTCTATTGTTAATTTTAACAACCAGCCATATCTGATCATGGTAGTATGGTCAAGTAGTGTTTGAGATTGCATGAAAAATTTTAAAATTTTTTTATTTTATTTTAAATTAATATATTTTTGATATTTTTAAATTATTTTGATGTATTAATATCAAAAATAATTTTTAAAAAATAAAAACTACTTTAAAAAATAACCATTACCATATTTTCAAATGTTCTTTAACAAAAATAAATGCTGACCTCTGGCACTCCTATCAAAGGAGAGGGGTGGACCTTATTGACCATGGGTGGGTGGGTAGGCTCTTGCATGGGCATACACGTGAAAACTCTTTTATAGGCCCACCCACATCTATTAATTGTCCCCATAAGTATTATTTTTTTGTTCGTTATAAAATCTGGTTCAATTTCACATGTTGATTCAGATTTAAAACTTTAACTAAATCTGAATTAGGAAAAACCCGAGCTTATAAATGACCTAAAAAAACCATACCAGAGAGGGATTCGTGTATTTTCATGGTCCTGAGACTTCCTCATTAATATTATTATAGTTTGCAAAACATGTTAAAGTCATGTTCCCCAGGTTGATTTTGTATGTCTTTATATATGAGTAAAATGCATGCAAGATGGTACGTGCAATAACTTGTCTTGGCTTGTGATTTTATTTTTTATGGTTTTTTTATTTTATGTTTTGAGTTAAACTAAGTACTTTCAATTAATGTTTTTAGATTCATATGCATTAACTGAATAGTTTGTACAGATCAGATATATAAAGTTTACGAATAAAATTTGAACTGGACTGAATAATTTATTTTATTTTATGTTCAATAGATATTAGACAAAATAAAAAAATACATTGTAATGAAAACAATTCATTTATTAAATTATAAAAATTTATCTTACCCAATTCTTATTTTAATACAATGAATAAATATTCTCTTAGAAAATATTTATATTATTTAACTGCACAACTAGTATATGGGTTCAATTTTCAACCAACATGGAAATAGTTTGTTTGTGTCATTCCTAATTAATATAGCAATTGGATGGTAATTAAATATCGGTCACGATTGAGACAGTTTTACAAACAAAGTTATTGAACAAATTATTAACATGAGGTTAATTCTGCATAATTGAGATAAATACAGAGGTTAAGCTCTGCAAACAACCTTCCAATATAAAAATTAAGCAGCTACGCATAATTGAGTGCCCGCAATTAGGTTTGACTATGTGTTCATCAAGATTCTCCAAAACACACAATCACAAGCTCTGTCGTTCTCTCTAAAGCTAAAATAATTTGGGTTCCATCTCAAGCACGACTTCTTTTCAGATGGTTAGGAGTCCCGCCACCATTGTTACCAAAGCCATTCACTACCACAACTCTCATGCGTACGTGTTGATTGTGCTATAAAACAAGAAACACGAGAAATCACTGCCTCCACTTCCATTACATGATGCAAAACCATTATTTTGCCTGGATTCTTTGCTAAACTCAGGGCACGCATAGTTCCATTCTCCATATTATTTTGTTCATTCGTTTCCCAGAATGAGTATCACATTTCATCCCAGATTGACTTGTATCGAGTTCATATGAAAATGAGTTCTAACAACCAATTGTATAAGGGGATATTGAAAGAATACTAATAATTGCCGGAAAGGTTCTCTCTTTCTATGAAATGTTTCAGTTGCCGGAAATCTCCCAAATTGTCAACTTAGTGTGAATCCTTCTCCTCTGTTCCGTGTTGATGGATCAGTGTAGACTGTAGACCATATCTAAAAGGGTGAAAGGAGGTTGATACATGGTATATCTAGACTAGGAAGAATATCAGTCCTAGATGACATGGATTTAACTTGCTTCCAAACCTAATTTTTCTCAAAACCTATCATATTTCCGTCAATATTAATATTATGTAAGGGGTATTGATCTCTCATTAATACTATCAGGAGAAAATGATATTCCAAACCCTTTTATTCAAGTAACATGACTAGGTTTTATTAGTTATAAATACTCATTGAACTAACTAAGTAAAAGGTTTATAATTTTTATTATCTAAGTATTCATACTTTAATTCTCATAGCATTTATCATACAAAAACAAGATCAAACACTCTTATTCTTAGAATTTAAAGATAATTCTCTTATTTAATATAATCTTTTATTAAAAATCACTGATTTTATTATTGAAGGGTCCTAAACCCAATTAAAATAAATTATTTTGCAGGTGTTGAGTTTTCAACCATCTATTTTGTAAGCTCTAAATAAAATAAAATTGACGTGAACATATCATCATCTACTATCCTAAAACCTTATTCCAGAATATATTAGATTTTAAATATCATTACATTACATGGAAATACACACACGTAGATTAAGCAATGATGGGAGAGGGTAAAACGTTTATCTACACACACTCACACACACATATATAAAAGAAAGGATATATTTGGACATTGCTTGATCCACATTGGAAACTTTCTTTTGCACTGCCAAAACTGAATTAGCTTACTGAAGATTTTGGACCCTTAGGCCTGCCAGTGATGAATAGAAAAACTTACAAGAAGAAAAGGATACGAGGATAGTGTCATGAAAAAGTTCTGACTAGGCCCAACAACTGAAGCTGGACTGCCTTAAATAATCTTGGTAAATCTAACAAACAAATGAAAATGCCTTCCTCACGAACAAAAATGTCAAAAGGAAAATTTGATGAAAACAAGAACGAAACCTGAGTATAATTGAGCTTAAGAAACACCAGGCAATCAACCTTGCTATTGTTTTCGGTCAGGTCCAGTAATCTTAACAGCTTACACCTAATTATAAAAAAATTAGCAATACACAGTGTTCGTACACACCGACCATGTCTCTGGCATGAAAGGTCTTCCCATTAGACCGAGTTTCCATGGAGATGATCCCAGTCATCTCCAAACACGTAGGTGGTTGCCTAGTAGTATGAGAACAAGAGGGAAAATCAGAGACTGCTGTTGTGGTGATAATTGAACTTACTTTCTGTGATTGAAACTTTTCTATAACTGTTGTGGTGACACATTGGATCATTATCTGCAGAAAGATTCTTCCTGAAAGAGGAAAAAACCAGTACAAACTCATTCAAGTTACAGCTACAAGTGTGTACAGCTCTTCAGAAGGCCAAGCATGTTGCTGCAGCAATTCACTTGCAAATATATATCACATCACCCAACTCCTGACTTTCAAGGGACTTGATTCTTTGCCGGCTGTTCAATTGCGCTCACATTAGTTTATCATTCATCCACTCATCACCATACAGACTCAAATTTAATTCCCCACATTCAATTCATATTTCCATACGCAGTCGTGTGATAGTGTAAAACAAGAAACAACGGCCAAAAGGCTAAAAAAGGAGTGCGACAAAAAATTAGTAACCGCGACTTGAATAAATCCAAGTATATACAAAAAACATCAGCCAGAAATTGGCAAGGTGAATTACAATCTTGCACTCTTCCAAAATGCTCCTCCATGGAAACCAATTTTGTTCGAAGATTTAAAACCCCAATTCACAGCAGTAGGAGACCCAAGTTGGGGACTTCCCAGAAACAAATAGAGACAATGTTGGCCACGTCTCTCAATGTCCTAGTTGTCTGGAAATTCATTTAAGGTTTCCTAGATGCCTTGTATTCAAGTTTGATAAGATTTGCCCTCAGCAACATAGCCCGAACATCCCTATCAAACTCACTGCCTGTCTGCAGTACCCGCTGGAAAGTGGCATTCCTTTGATCTGCATGCCGTGCATATAGAATTTTGTTGTGTGAGTCAATTCGTGCCTGCAGAGGCATGATGTTCTTATCAGTAAGATATTGAAATAAAATGCGCAATGGTATGAAAGGTTTGGCAGTGAGACCAGAAAACAATCACTGAACATGCCCAATAATACTGAAAAGTGATCAGGTCAAAACCCCCATCATGAAGGTCAAGGAATTCCAGTCACGGGACATTTCCTACACATAGAAATTTCCTTCTTTTTTTTGGAAAAAAAGAGAAGGGTTCAGGCTATTTAGTGCTTGTTTTGGAGTGTTATAAAGGTTGCGTTTCAAAGTGATTTTCGCTCATAAATACATCAAAATAATATATATTTTTTTTAAAAAAAACACTTTTGCCATCATTAGCGCATCAAAACAATTCAAAAACATTAAAAAAAAAATTTAAGCAAAAAAAATTCAAATTTTGGGCAACCGATGTTTTAGCTGCAATGCCAAACACGCCCTTAAGCTGGACAATAGAGGGGGGAAATAGCAATGCAAATTTCAAGGCAAACCTGTATTTGATTGTCAGTAATCAAAGCTTCAAGTTCTTTCTCTAAGCTCGCAACAGTTGTTTTGAAAGCATTAGCCATCATGTGCAGATCAACAGACACAAATGGGTGTGTATACTGAATGAGAGCTTTGTTGCGGATTTGATCATACAGTGTCTGGACATGGTCATGCAAATGGATGTCAAGCATCAGGTTTGCTTTAAGATTTCCCAGGTAATCCAGACATGAAGCATAATGGCTGCAACAGAAAACAGAGTAAAGGAGAAAATTGTTTATATAACACACCTCAAGCCCAGCAACAAAGATATAACTGCTGGAAAGCATATGAGAAAAGACAATGAAAAAGAAAATAGAGCACTCAACTATACTCCAGGATATCAATTAGAGTTGAACAGTGATAAATTTAAAAATATGAATGTAAGCTCAGCTGATGGAAAGAGACACTAAAATAAGAAGGCAACTGATGTCTCAGGCTACCAATTGGTGTTAAATATCAAAATGTTGACATTATAATGCAAACTCTCCAAGCAGCCTTGTACAATTCGATAATCTGACACCAGCAAGATGAAATGAGAAGGAACCGTGTTTTCCTTCTTTTCCAGCTTTTTCCTGCTTTAAGTAGAAAAAAGACTACAGGAAAACAGAAAGCTTAACCCAAAAAGATTTCTTTTGGAACTTGGAAAGGTTGATCCCAGAGATTATAGATCTATTAATTGAGACAAACTCTTGGTAAAAATGAGCAAGTATTGAAAATCTTCCCAGTGTTTCAAGAAAAAGAAAAGATCCTACCAACACATGATTTCTTGAATTTTACAATATAGAGCAGAATGGCTCATTTCCATCTTGCAAGAATATATCATCATGAAGTCAAAGAATTAAAAATGCAAATCAAATCTTGTACCATCATAATGAATTACCTTGAGTAGAAATCATGAATAAGCTCTCTCACTTCAGGTACCAACTCCAAGAAATTACGAAAGTTGATACTGTCTATGACTTTGTTCTGCCAAACAAAAGCATTGATTAGAAACTATCTCTTAAGTACATTAACAGCCAGAGAAAAACAAGTTAACGGGGAGAAGTTGAGAAGAAGGAGAAGAAGATACACCTTCAGCTCCATCCGGTCAAAACTTGCAAGTGCACAAAGTCCTCCATATGTTGCAACATCTTGAGGAGCAATAACTTCATTGTATGAATTTCCCAATTCAGGACCCACTTCCAGGAACTGTACCCATAGAAAGATAACATGCACAAAGTACGATCACAATTACAATAAAGATGCGACTTACCTCTAAATGCCCATCCAAGTTAAACAATATCGAAAATGAGCGCAAAAAAAGGGTACTTGATTCATCAAAATGGCTGGGCAGCTGAATTTCAGTAAAATAACAAGCAACCTTCAACTTCAAGTTTTCAACAGTTAAATGAAACGCTGACCAATGCCTACTTAGAATGCAAAGAGGATACAGTATCTCTATCAGCAATAAATGACAATATTCCATCAATAAACAGGAAAAAAAGATTCTTAAATAGCTGAAAGCATAATCATAAACTTGACAATTCCAGAAGATACTTACAAGATGCAAATGTGGCGCTGTGAGTTCTTTACAGGCAGAAAGATCACAGGAAATACAACTCACACAAAGCAACCAAAGGTACTTGAACACAACCAGTAAGTAATTCAGATAATTTTAACACACACAGAGAGAGAGAAAGCAAATATCAGCTGTGTAGTCCAATTCTTACTTATCTTAACTGCATCCTATGTAATTATAATGCTAAAAATGCAGAATTACCAATAATGCACGAGTTAAAAGGAAAGGAGAAAAAATGGAGAGACCATATTGATACTAAACAGAATACATTGGAAGTACACAACACAAACCTTTCGAGCAGCGAGTTTGTATTTTTTAGCATCCAAATTAGCCAACCCCGCAGCACAACGTAGTTTTGAGACTGTATTAGGGTCAAGGGCATCCGCTGTTTGTTCTGCTTTGTTGATATAGCTCGTGACATGAGTAAATTGACCCATCTCAATGCTTACAAGAATTGCACTCATACACATATGAATAACGTGCTTTGATGTAGTGCAATAATCACGAGTACGAACATAACTTTTAAAGGCATCCGCAAGGGAACCATGAGCGTAATAGTAATCTCCAAAATCATTATATCCCATTCTTATGCTTTCTTTTATCAAATTTGTCTGCACAACACAATAAATAGAAAAGAAAAGAAAAGTAAATCACACCAGCAAAGACAGTCATCATAAAAGTGAACAAAGGGGACAAATTTACTTAATCCTACACCAAGTCTCAACTGTCATAATCAGAAGGATAATCATAAAAATGTGGCAGAGATACAACTACATAATCTCTTATAGCAAATACATATCCACCATGCCACAGTAAGCCAACAAAACAAACATCGCTCTATCTTAAAAAAAAGAAAAAGCAACCAGCATTAAATTAACAAAATAATCATCACTAAAACAAACCCACAACAAAAACCATAACCAATGTTTAATACTTGCATTACAGCGTAAATGTAGACATAATATGAATTCCGAAAATCACCAAAAGAATAATAATCACTGAAAGAGGCTCATAATTTTTTTTAAAGAAAAAACAAATCAGTGCTTTTTACCCTGTAAGCATTAAGTTCATTCTCAAGCTTCTCTTTCCTCTGATCGGCTCTTCTATCCACCATCTCACACCAAGCACTATCCATCCCATAATTATCCCCCAACCTCCCATCAATCTTATGCACTACATCTCTAAACAATTGCGTGTTCTCTCCTTTCTTGATCTCTTCGTAAGCCATTCGAAGCGCTTCCATCTGCATCGCCGTATTGTTATTCTGACCACACTGGTCCGCGATAAACAGTAACCGCGTGATTTTCGTTCTTCCTGTGTACAGTCCAGCATATGCTTCGATGTCAAGTTGTTCGCTGCTTATGACTGGTCTGTTTCGGCTGTTTGAGCTGTCGGCTTCGCCGTTGGCGTAGATCTCGTCGTCCGGTTCCATTGAATAAGAATTTTGTGGGTTAGGGTTTTTTTGGGTTGGTGAATGACCACTGCTTGGTTTATCTTCCTGGACGGTGGCTTTTATATGGACGTTTGTCTAGACTAAAGTCACCTAAAGTCGGCGTCGTTTCTCTTTAGTCCTTGTGTGTGTGTGTGTATTGAATTATTGAATTATATAAATAATGTATGGAAACAAAAAAAAAGAGAGAGAGAGAGAGAAAAAAACTTGAAAATATTAATAATTGCTGAGGTGAGATGATTTGACATGGTTTATGCATCAGATTTTTTTAAAGAGACAACCTTGCCGTGAGGATCGAGAAAAAAAAAGAGTCTTACTTTTCTGAGGGACCTTGAAAAAGCAAGAAATGCTGCACAGGTAATTCAATTGTTTCTTGAGAAATTATACAAAGCACCAAGCATCCCATCCAATTGACCCTGTCTTAGCTAGTGGACTTTAAGTTCATTCATCCTGTTATATGAAAAAACAACTATGGTTTCTGAAATTTATTTCAAAACAAATTACTTTTTAAACTTTTTTTGTATTTATTTATTATTAAAATAATTGATCAATAGAAAACACTTTCCAGTCAAAGAAAAATTTAGCTTGGTTTATAGGAAAGTGTTTTCCTGAAAAATTTGTGCGAAAAACACTTTTCGAAAGTTGTAAAAAAATTAAAAATATCATATTATTTGCTGATTATATCAAATTTGGTTCTCAAACTTTTGATTGCTATATATATTTTGTTTTGCATATTTATTTTCAATTTCATCTCTTAAAATTTAATTTTTATATTAACTTTGATCCTCATTTTTATAATTGTTATTTGCTTTTTCCTTATCATTTTTTTATTGAAATTTTTTATGTATCAAATTTGGTCTTTATTCTTTTGATTGTTACTTATTTTATTTGAAATAATTTATGAAATATTAATTATTATTATTTTAATTTCTTCATCTATCATTTTTTTATTTTTTAGATTTGATCTTTATTATTTTGATTATTATTTATTTTATTTGAGATAATTTATGAAATTATATTTTTTTTCAATTTCATTCTCATTTAAATTTTTAATTTTTAAGATTTGTTCCTCATTATTTTAATAAACCTGAGAAAAATAAAATATAATAAGTTATTTTCCAGCTCATTTTCCATGACATAACCAAACACTGGAAAGTGTTTTCCAACTTATTTTTCATTACACTACCAAACTTCAAAAAATAATTCACTTTTCCAGAATTCACTTTCTAAAAAGAAATTATTTTTCAGTAAACAAATGAGGTCTTAAACAAAAGTTAAATTCCCTATAATCATCTATCTATATATCTAGTTGTTTTTTATATAACAGGACCAATGAAATTAAAGCCCATTAGCTAAGGTTAACACAGGGTCCATTATATATATATATATATATATATATATATATATATATATATATATATATTATGTTATGATTATTTTGCTCCTTCAAAAAAAATTCATAAAGCTTGGATTGGAGGTTATATTAGTCTTTTTACACGGTTCATTAATCATTTAATGATTGTATGATGTCAATGACTTTTTTTATTATTTTTAAATAATTAAATAACTTAATCACCCTCGATTTTAAAAAAATTAAAATGTCAACTTTGCCTAAGCAATCAAGGGGAAATGAACCATGAATCTACGGCCTTTTAGTCTTTTCAAATAGTTTTTATTGTAGATCTAAAAAACATAAAGGAAGATTTGGTCTTTCTCTCTCAAAATATTATTTTTTAATAAATAAAGTTGCTGGCGTGTGTCACGTGTGACACACGCCGCACCTTTATTTTTTTCTTTTCTATCTCCTCCTCAAAAAATGCAGTTCCTCCTTTTGTTTTCTATTTCAATTTCAATCCTTATTCTTTTGAAATTTTTTTACCCTTTAATTGATTTTCTTTTCAATTTAGTCTCTCAATTCTAATTTGGCATATTTTAGTTTTTTCAATTTGGTCTTTATTGTTTTGATTTCTGATTTTTTTTCTCTACCTCTTTTTGTGAAAGTTTTGTTTATTTTCAATTTAATTCTCAATTCTAATTTGCTATATATAATGTTTTTCAATTTTGACTTCTTCTTTTAATTTCTAATTTTTTTCTTAAGTCTTTTTGTCGAGATTTTGATGGTTTTCACTTTTATCTTTCAATTTAAATTTGTTGTGTTTTGTTTTTTTTTCTAATTTGGTCCCTATATTTTGATTTTTTTTGTCCTCTTGTTAATTTTTTTTTGTTTTCAATTTAACCCTCCAATCAAAGCTAAATTGTTTTTTATTTTGATTTTCACTTTCATTATTTTAATTGCTATTTTTTTCAAATTTTTTTATGTAGTTTTTTTTTTCAAATTTTATCATTCAACATTTGATTTATGGAGAACTAGACTTCTTGGTTTTCTCATGTATGATGCTTCCCGTGTAATGACATATGTTACAAGTTTTAAAAGTTATCCATAACCTAACTTTCAAACTTGACTCGAGGGTCAGCTCGAGGCAAGTCCTGGAACACAGATCAAGTGGGTGGTTGACCCAGGTCAACCCATTCGTTTTATTTTATAAACATATAAAAATGACATACTTTAAAAATAAATAAATAAAAAAGGTCAAAGGGTTTTTAGTAGTTTTTTCCAGGGCTAATTGGGTTGTGGGTCAACCCTGTTTTTTGATCGGATAATACCAGGTCAATCCTCCCTCTATTTTTATTGGAGCCCGGCCTGATCTAGTTCCTAGATTACTCGAGTCACAGGTCAAAAAATCGGGTCGGGTCGGGTTTTAAAAAAGTGATTTGTTGAATTATCCCTATCTCATTGCCTAGGCCATAAGTTTTGAGGGTTATCCAAGTTGACCCGCCCCTTATTTATTTAGATTACATGTTTATCACACAACCTCAAGTTTGTTTGAGTCAGGTTTTTTCTATTTTTTTTTATTCAATAACATACTTCTTGAGGTTTTTTTCTCAGGTTATCGTGATTATTTTTTAAAAAAAATTTATTCGTTTACTATCATTGTCAATTTTTTATTATCTCATTAAAATAAAACTTGTTTATTCAACCCGGTTGAGACTATAATTTGATTTTTATTCTTTTGAATTTTTTTGTTCTGTTGTTATTATTTTTTTCAATTTAACCCTATCATCAAAGAATTGTTCTTTCTTTCTAATTTATTTTTTATTTTATTTTTCATTCTTATTTTTTATATCCTTTCATGCAATTGATTTTTTTTTTTTCTGATTTTATCATTCGATATTTGATTTGTTGAGTATTGGATTTGGACCTCTTTATTTTTTAATGTACGGTGCTTCCATTTTAACAACCTGTGTCATGGGTTTTAAAAATTATATATCGCATACTTTTCAATCCCGACTCGGGGATCACCTCAAAGCAAGTCACAAGTCACGAGTCAGGTGAGTTGACTCGGGTCAAATTATTTTTTTTTATTTTATACATATGTAAAATAACATTGTTTTTTTTTAAAAAAAAATTCATTAGGTTTTTACATAACTAATTGGGTAGTTAAAAACTATAACTTGAGTTATTATTATTTTTTCTTTAAAATAAACATGAGACATTTAAAGATTTTATAAAAAAAATATGTTTGAAAGTATGGTAATAGTTGTTTTTTAAAGTGATTAGCATATTAAAACTATTTAAAAAAATTAAAAAAATTAAATTTTAATAAAAAATAAGTTGAAACTTATTCCTAGACTATGCCTGAAAAATCATAGGTTCGATTTGGCAAAATTATCTCCGTAGTGATTACCTTAATTCTCTGTTACGATGAATACAACTAACCACTTATATAATTTTTAACATTAAAACTAGATTTCTTTTTTTTCTAACATTACAGATAACCACTTATATAATTCTCTGTAATTTCTATATTTTGATAAAAAAATTTCTAAGTTGGAACTGACTTTTGTCAGTCATAAGACTGTTGCATTTAGAAGTTTCAGGTGTTGATTTTTTTTAAAGAATTTTTTATTTAAAAATATATTAAAATAATAATTTTTTATTTTTAAAAAATTATTTTTGATATCAGCATATTAAAATGATCTAAAATTATCAAAAAATATTAATTTGAAACAAAGAAAAAAATAAAAAATAATTAATTTTTTTTAAAAATATTTTTGAAAAGCAAAAATAAATAGTGAATAAATCTAAAAGTTATTCTTTTTCTTTAGTTATTTTTTCAATTAATTTTGAATTTTAATTATTCTCTATTATTCTACAATATTAGAATTGTAATCTTAGTACCCAAACTTTTATTTTCAACATACCCTTCGTCATTTGAACAACACTGAATTATTGAATTTTAGAAGCCAAGTTACCTACTAGAATGAAAAATGGCGGAAACAGAAAAAAAGCGTTCTCTTGATGAACGTATAATATATATATATATATATATATATATATATATATATATATATATATATATATATATATATATATATATATAAGCCATAAGGGTGTAAAGAATGTTTGTGATTATAAATTTAAAAAACTCCAAAAAATAAAATAAAAATTCCATCTCAAAGCAGCAACCCCTCCTTAATCTTGGTCTGGACGTGGTGCTGTCCAATACTTTTTGGTTGCAAAAAGAATCTTCTCCCTCTCGTGAGGGCTACTTTCATGGTCTGTAATTCTGCCATCCCATTGCATCGCATCCATGATAGCCTTGACATTCAGCAAGATATCGACGTCGTCTCTGATAATAACACTACCTTCCGGCCTCAAGATCCTATCCATTTCTAGCAGAATATCTTCCACACCACATCTGCAGTGCCAAGCATCAGTGGATAAATTAAGAGGATCAGTATCGATCTTCGCCATGTACAAAGGCACATACAGTCAAAGCCGCATAAACAACACAGAAATCTCACCTATTCTCATAGAGGCTGAAAAGAGAATCAGCGTGAATAAAATCGTAAGTCCTTGGGTAAGTAGACATGGCTTCGCACCTGGAAAGAGACAAATCAGTAAGCAGGTAGTAGTAACAACCTCAACTTGATTGAATGAGCCTGGCTGCATGAGCATAGGGACACTGTGTATGACTAACAATAGTAAATCATGTGAGAACAATAATTTCATTAATAAATATTATTCATTAGCATGTTTGATGTCACTAGAGCTGACAAAACAAGTATTGCCAACAATAGACTGATCTGGAAGTTTACTACAATCTGCAAAAGCAACCACCAAAAAGCGGTTGTGGGTCTGAGTGGTTTACCTGCTGCTTTTCTAGGGTGCCCTACTTTAGAGTAGCAACAATTATGTATGAAAATCTCGATTTTCTTTTCCTTCCGCACAGTTAAAAGGAGCTCTTTGAGGAAGGGAAGGGAATGTATTTTCAAGCCAAAAATATTTTAAAAAGCAGTTTTACCGTATTTTCAAACACTCCAATGCATGTTCCTTTAATCAGTGAAACTACCTTAAAAACTCTTGGTGAAGTGTTTCATTCTTAATTTCTTACACATCATGTTATGTGAAATTATAGCTAACCGGTCCCTTAATCAAACTACTTGTACCTAATTGGAATGAGATTAAAAAGCATACCAATTTTGATACGTTCCAATGAGGCCACGCTGGAAAATGACCCCCAAAGTATTCATCTTTGCCTGGACAGGGACAACATTCATAACCCAAACTGGATCATCAACAAGAGCAGCTGCAAAGCCCCTAAATGGGCGTTCATATCGAGCAAGTTACGGTACCGCCCAGTCTTCGCTAGCTGGTAGTCGATCTTCTTGTAATATGCTACTCTTTTCTTCCATAACTCTGAATTTTCTACGAAACTATTTGCTGTAAGTCCCTCCAAACTTCCACTACTAATCCTAGGAGGGATCGCGTTCAACCTCTCAGGCCATTTTGCTAGCTGCCCACCAGCTATATCTCTAATGCTAGCCACTTCAGGCAGCGGTGTCAAACAAGTCTCCATCTTGGTGTACCTATAAAACGAAAATAAAATAACAAAAAAGCCAATCAAACAGTGCAAAAGCAAATGAGCATTATAGGAAATTAGTGGCCAATTTTTTTTATTTTCAAAGCGCCTATTCACTGCTTGTTTCAGCAACCAAATTAAAGCATAAAGTGCCCAAAAGAGAGGGCAGGGAAGAAAAATGCCACCTAAAAATAAGAATTTAGGTGGTCGAATACATTGAGTATCGCAACTAAAGAGTCACTACTTGTTTGCTTGCAGAAGTAAATTCATTATTAAAAGCAAGGGACAGTGTGTTTTATGATATGACATATGCCTAACCCAACCCACTCCAAGCAAATGTTTTCTGTGGCACATGACATCAGAACCCAGGACAAACAAGTGTCAACTCAAATTGAAAGCTACTTACCATGCCATATCAGGATTTTGTGACTTGCAAAAGAGTGGGCGTTTGAACACCTTCCTGTTGACTTTGCAATGGACGTGATTGGTGGGTTTTTGCCAGATAGCAATATCATTCCTTTGAACCAGTTTTCTCCAGCACAGGCTCTTGGCTACTCTCTCAATCTGAGATTGCTCTGCTCGAAGATCTTCACGTGTTCTGTTCCAGCCCTTCCAGTGAGTTTCCCAGTTAATCGGCGGCCCCGACAGAATCCAGTGTCCACCCGGACGTAGAATTCTATCAATCTCAATAAGGTATTGTCCGTCTGCTCAGAACATTTCTCAAGAAATAAATCAAATCATGTAAAACAAATTATCAAGTAAATCACAAGTTAATTGTAGCATCTGCTCTACCATATTGGCCCCAGGGAACGAGGCAGCGAGAGCAATGAGCCATGTCGAAGGATCTTGAAGGGTAAGGTAGCCTAATGGAGGCAATAATTCCAATCAACGCAGGGACTCCACGTTCAAGAGCAAATTGCACCTGAGACACATGGGTGTCTCTTGGTGCAAATGACACTGTTAGAATATTCCTTGAGAGAAGGTAAGCTCCCCAGCTTGCAACCTGCAACACGTTGAGGTCAATGAATTAAAGGAAGAGGGCGCATTTCCAATAATTGATAATTGATTAAAGGGATTGAATTCTTCAAACAGAAATGTCAAATGATTGAACAAGGGAGTCATCACGGCCAGCATAAATACATATTAATAAGCAAATAATTTTGATTATATAGTGATCAGATTAATTTGTTAAAAACTCCTGACACAGCTAATAAAAATTAAAGGAGAGGAACCATCTAGGTGGTGGTCAGTGATAAGTGCTTGGGATTAAGAGGTTTGTTTTTTCTGTGGTCTCAGGTTCGAGCATTGTATATGATTATTAATTTCAGGACATGTAAAATTAATCGAGATACGTGCAAGCTGCCACACGAAAAAAAAAAATAAAGAAGGGGAGAGGACGGTTCTACAATTATTCGTTTACTATCATGGGCGGAAGGTTGATTCGGTGAAATAATTATTTCTATGCTGTCTTTCTTAAAAATCAAACTCAATTACATGCATATGGCGTGTAAGAAAAGAAGACTGCTGTCATCAAATTAAGTAGGGATATTGAAATTTGAGTTGTAGACTGAGGCAAAAGTAGTTTACTTTGGATGGTTTTTTTGAAAAATGAATTTATGAAAAGTGATTAATTGTTTTTGATGTCTAGTGGTATCATGAAAAACAATTAAATTAAAAGATATTTTTTACTATATCAATAAAAATAAATTAAAAAATAAATAAATAATTTTTTTTTAAGTTTATTAAAATAATAAGAAACAAATCTTGCAAATTAAAAAGTTGAATAAGATTAAAATTGAAAAACAAAATCTAATTTTACAAATTATCTCAAATAAAATAAATAACAATCAAAATAATAGAGATCCATCTAATAAATAAAAAAGTTGAAAGATGATGGAATTAAAAATAATAATTATAATTTCATAAATTATTTTAAATAAAATAAATAATAATAAAAAGAATGAGGATCAAATTTGATAGATAAAAAAATTTCATTAAAAAAATAATAAGAGAAAAGCAAATAACAATCATAAAAATAAGGACTAACATTAACATAAAAATCAAATTAAATCAAATTCTAAGGATGAAATTGAAGAAAAAAAAAGATTCATAACAAAATATATAGCAATTAAAAGTTTGAGGATCAAATTTAATATAATCAGCAAATAACATGACATTTCTAATTTATTCATAACTTTTAGAAAATGATTTTCATTGACCAACTTTTCTAATGACAAATAAAGACAAAAAAGTTTAGAAAATGATTTTCAGAACACCACTTTCCATGAAACAAACGGGGCTTGAGTTTGACATTAAGGTAACTATTTGTTGATAATTTATTTTTTTTTGTTTAAAATTTTTTTATATATTTTTAAATTGTTTTGATATGTTAATATTAAAAAAATTTTAAAAATAAAATAAATATTTTAATACATTAAAAAAAACATTTTGAAGAATAATGCAATAGGCATTCCCAGAGATCACTTGTTAATTAATGATTGTTTACTGGGGTAACTTAGATATGCAAAAGGCATTCCCAGAGATCAAACAAATTATTATCCCTTGCTAACCACTTTACTTGAAATTGAAGGATTTTTAAAAAAGAAACAACACACAAACTTGTCAAGATCTATTTGTTTACTCGATCTCCTCCAAAACTAGGTGCCTGTTAAGAAACCTTGCGCCATTAAACTTTGCTTTACGTTTGTTTTCATGAAGAAAAAAATAAAATTAATCTCGTCCACTGTTAAGTTCTCCTTGACTTGACCCAGAAAGATCAAGTCTATTTTAGGCTTTAATAATAAAAAAAAAGCATCCTTTTGGTGGGCTGCCTGGCGACGGGTTTAACCCATCAGACTTTCTTGTTCAAGGATAGTTGACCCAGTGTGATATTAATTATTTTCAGAAAACTGACCCATAATATTAACATGGAAATCTGCTCCGATAAGACTTTCATGCATCCTAGCACGCATATTTCTACATCCATGCACCTTCTCTCAATCTAGCATGAAATCTCACTTTCAGGAATATTTACACTGATTTTCCACTGTAATGACGTTACAGTTTCTTCCCGGAAACTACTGGCTTTTCTTTCTTTGAAGGGCACTAATGAAGATTAAACCTCATACATGTTATTCAATTATTAGGCCCAGAACTGAAAATTGGACAACCCTACAGTATTTCCCAAAATTTACCATGCATGATAATAAAAGAGGAGAAACATCAAATTAGTCTAATGCAAACTCACGATCGCCTTCTTTGCATAAAACCTAGAATTCTTCAAATGCTACTTGATTAGAAAAATAAAAATAAAGAAAATCAAGCAAACATGTTCAGCCAGCTCAGTACCAGCAAACAACGTATTTTTAATTCCTTTTCAAAAAATAAAAGATGAAACTTCAACTCTATCGAAACGACGTTTTAGAAACACTAAAACCGCCCGATTCAATATCCATCTCTTCAAGAAACAGTAAAGAACACAAGGGTAAAATAGAGTGAAGATGTTACGTACCCCGCAACCAGTATCGATGGCAGTCCTTATTGACCCATCTTTGAGATTTATCAGCTTCCCTATGTCATCAATATAAGCATCAGCACCGCGAGGAAACATGGTTCCACCACCCGGGAACCTGAGCCGCTCTCCTTCTACGCGGACCCAATTCTGATTCTTCTTCTCAACCGTCAAATCTTTATGTGGCACATTAGCATACCATGCCAATTCTCTACTCTCCGGCCAGCTAAAAGGCACCTTATAACCATACGGAGGCGGTACACGACAGTTCAAGATCTCATGGCTCTCCGGGCAGTGTCTCTCTCTGTATACAAGTCTATCCCTATCAAATCTTAACGAACGTTCAGCGTCCTCACATGGGGTGTACTCACTGTACTTAGGGTCACATGGCGGGAAGTGATGCTCACGCGCCACCGGAGGTTTTGGGTCTTGAGCAAAGTGGCGTGCTGCAAAATCTAGCGTTGTGGTGCTGTGATTTGTGGGGGCGCATCTGAAAGCTGTGCTTGAGGATGATGATGTTGTGGTAATAGAGATAGTGCCACGAGAGTTTTGATAAAAACCTGCCAAATAAAAGACTGTGCATAGGATTATGTTTATTGTGATTTTGTAGAGATTGAGTTTCTTGGCTTTGAATGTGAGATAAGAAGGAGATAATATTGCCATTGAAAGTACTGAAACCAGACAAAACAAAACCAGCCCCTCAATTGCAAGAGATATCAAGGAGGGGTGTGTCTATATATATCTGTGAATATATTCAATTTTTAATATGAGTTGTATTTTGTAGAGAGAGATAGGGGAAGATTCAACGTGAGAGTAACGACGAGTAAACGTTTCAAGAGGTGGGATTAGGGGAGGTCTATGGAGGACCAAGAAGAAGAAGAGAGTATATATATGGGGGAGGGAGATTGAGGATCACGCGCGTACGCGCTCCCCCCGTGAGTAGTTTAATGGTTGTTTGTTACTAGAACTCATCTGCAAAGCGTGTAATAATTAATAGAATTTGTGTGGTTTTTAAGGTTCGGATTCTTTGTCCATATTTTACTTTCGTCCATTTATGAAACCCGCCGTATCCTTCTCAGGATATTTCACTAGTAAAATTAAAATAATTAATCATAAAAACTCTAATGATTTAAATTTAATAAGAAAGTTTATTTCTTAAACCAAAACTTTCCTTTTATTATTCATTTTTGTTTACCCAAACATATTTCTTTTTTATCAAAAACATAGTTAAGAACTTACATTATTGTTAGAAAATGTTTAAAAAAGTAATTAAATTATTTTAATGCGAAAATATATATAAAAATAAAACAATAATTAATTATCAATAAATTAATTTTTAATATTACCAAAAAAAAAACTAAGTGAATAACTAATGACATTTTCTTAATTATTTTTATTATTTATTTTAATGAAAGAAACAGAAACAAGTAAATAAAAGAAAATAAAATTCTTGTCCCATAAAAAATGATAACGATATATTCATTTAGTATTTTTTTATCCTATTTGTATTTTTTTTATTCAAATGTGCTTTAGAGAGTAATTAATAAAATATTACTAGTTACTTTTGAATAATCATAAAATTTATCTGGAAAAGATGGCATAATCGAATGATTTTTCACATGTCATTTTAATAATTTTATTTAAAGATAATTTTTTTATAAAATTAAACAATCAAATAAATAAAGAAAAAAAAATGGATGGCCTCAAATAATATCTAGATTACGCGCTTGGGTTTTTTTAACCCAGACAAATAAGGTATCATCCGCCTAAGCTTTTTTTTTTTTTTTTTTGAAACATATAGGGTGTGTATCATCATCCGAAATTTTTTGTACAATTTTTATCTTTTTAATTGTTTTATATGGGTAATTTTTTTTAATAGAAGATTACTAATAATTATCAATAATACAAGAAAAATCAATTATTACGAAACGATAGTATGTGTAAAAGATGTATTATGCAATGTTCAGGTTGTGTTTGAATTCCTGTGCATGTTTTAATATTAGAATATATAGGATCAGATGGTTTGGCTTTTTATTATTATTATTATTATATTATTAATAATGTGGGTGTTTAGACTAACTTGCGCATATTTTGATCAATCACATGAATTTTAAAGTTAACGATGATGTAAGTTCCTCAATCATTCTAAAATTTGTAAAACTAAAATGGTTTTGCTTTTTAGTTTTACAGGAGATGTGGCTCGATAAGAATACTGGTGGTTTTTTTTTTTCGATTTCTTCAAAGCGGTTAGCTATTACTGGGATTGATTACAGAAGACATTGGAACCACATTTCAACTGAGGAGTCAAGGTGAGATACAATTCTCATAAAAAACAAATATATTTTCTTTTCTCTTTAGATTGTTAGATCCAATGGGATGCAGTGGAAATATTTTTAATGAAAAACTTTAGAACATAAAGCCTTTTTTGGTGGTTTAGCAATGATGTCTTCTGTGTGATCAAATCTCAACTTCTTGGCTTTTATATGGATTATACGTCTTGCCCTTTTAAATGCATGATTAGTAAACTCAATTTCATTTCAGTAATTCATTTTGCTGGTCCTTCACTTACTAGTATGTTCATTATATGTACTGATTTATTTTAGTTTACTGGTTTGAGTTACCGCTAATGAATCAGTCCTGAGTAGTTAATTTCATTCAATAAGAGACCAGCAGAGAATTCCGTTTATTTAGGGCCATCTAAACTCTGGATCTATATCTTGCTTATGGTTCTCTCTCTGTCTTTGACTCTGAATGCTAGAAGGAACATGACTGATATATTATTCCTCTTTCTGGATTTAGATTCCACACAGTTTGCATATCTTCAAGATATTGGTGGTTTTGTAGTAGATGGGGAGTTTGAGTTCGAATTTCCGAAAGGGACGTATAGCCTATTCTTCAGACTCCAGCTTGGCAGGTCCTCGAAGAGAATGGGCCGTAGAGTTGGTAATTCGTTGCACATCCATGGCTGGGATATAAAACCTGTACGATTCTAGCTAACAACTTCTGATGGTCAACGAGCAGAATCCAAAGCTTTCTGGAAAATCCTGTCAATTAAACGTGATTTTTTGTTCAACATCAAAATTCTTTCTGAACAATCCTGGGAACTGGGTTTACGAGGATTTATTGTCAAGGTAACGAATAATGAAGAAATTTTCAATGACTCAGATTGACCTCACGCACACCAAAGGAGATCTCGCGTTGATGCGGCCTTGGTATACCCCAGTAGCATAGGCAGGGAGATCTGTAGAGTGAACTAGCATGCTGGTCAGCATTGAGAAGAAAGTTGAGGCTGGTTTGTTGGGGTTTACAGAGTTTTCACTCAGTCATTGTACATGCTTGGTTCTTCTAATTCTGCAGGTCTTCAATGGTCTAGTTTTGTAGCACTTGTTCGTTATGGTCCCGCTAGTTTGCTGTATGCCTGCCCAGAGCCTACTTGCCCTTTGGTCAATTTTTCGAAACAGAAACAGAATCGCCTTCATTTGTTTCTTTTCTTAAGGATTCTCGTCCTGGGAACGGCATCCTGTTTTTGTACAAACAATTTGCATCTGACTTGAGATTTTTATATTTTATGTGTGTTTTAGTTCTGTTGCCATTATGTTTCATATTTTGTTTTAGGACAAGGAGTGTTAGATTTTGGGTATCGGGTTACAGAATTAGAGATGATCTCCTGGTATTTCCGTTGAATTTCTCTACACCCATGACCGTATCTTTAAAAAGCATTTCGTGCTTGTATGTTTTTTTTTTTCCTATATAGATCATGCTCTTTTCGAAATGAACAGCTGTGCTGCCTACAAGTTATGGGATTTTACTTGAGATTAGATCTTGCAAATATTATAGCAACCAACTTGTCTGCAGTGCTCTCAGCCTCCAGCCTCTAGGAAAATTATCATAAGCAGGACGTGTCAGCAAGAGGCCGTAGAAACACCAGTTTTTTCTTCTTTTTCCTTCTTTATTAATCACTCCCCAAACTAGTATTACTAAACATTAACAATGTTATCATAAACGAGCCACAAAGCTTAAATACTTGAAATGCATTAAATCACACTCTGGCAAAACAAACAAGAGAACACCATAAATACAACTAGAGGCCTGAGGCTCAGCTGCACCCTAATTAACAGATAAGAAATCTAGGACAAATATGCTGATAAGTACCAACATAGGAACTTAGTAAATAAAGTTTGGCTACAACACAATTGCAAAGATAGACACATGGATGAGAAAACCCATTTTAGAGGGGGGTTTTCTCACTACAACGTTCCCATTAATTGAAAAGTGTAGGCAGAGTTGAGGTTATAATCTCCCTCGTCAATCCACTGAATGATTCCAGTTGTGCTCGTAGTTGAGTCTTCCTGTAGAGGTCAAGTAAGTTCTTGATATGCTTATAAGAAACATTTGAATTAAAACTGCCTGTAATTCGTGCTATTTCTCACCTCATCCACGTTGGGAGCACTTGATTCACCTTCATCAAATGCTGGCAAATCATCTGGATTTTTCTTGAGTTTGTAGAGAATGAGTCCCTCTACACAAAGTTGACCAAAAAAAAGTTTGTAGTAGCATTTCAATGTACAATATAATAATAACTAGAGAACAAAAGGCAGGTGTGTATAATCTGATCAAAAGCTGATATCACAAGTTCTTTATCAAATGAAAGAGAAATAAATTCTAGAAAATTACTTCGAAAGAGAGCATACCTTGTTAGGGAAGCTGAAAGTTGGATTGTACTCATGCATGATCCAATTGGTCTTGACTCCATTAGAACGCGACCGTTGTAGAAACCAAAGTTTTCTTCGTAGCAATTTGCTCCCCGTGTGCTCTTAGCCGTGATTGTACGATCCCTACCGGTGCCTTTCCATATCCAGCCCCAGTAGTCTGTTCCCTCTGACTGTTGAGTACTTGTAATTGCGACGAGAAAGAAAATAACACTCTGGATCATTTGACTGAATTGCTGATAGCCCTACAATCAACATGGAATTTGTTTCCTTAGCAAATTAACAAATTAGAAAAAGATTGAACACATGCATGCACATATGCAGTACCAGGTAGTTCCCAGGTTCATAATTGCACACGTTAACCTCGGCGATTGTGCGACTACGTGATCATAGCCACCGATCATTTTTAACTTGAGGAAATGGTTCACTAATTCCTCATCGGTTGGATGGAATCCATAACCCACTGGGGCTGATCGAAAAGGTGTTGTTGAGCTTGTCATCTATCTGTCACTCACTTCGTCTGTAACTGAGAGGAAAAAAGAAGAAAAAGAAACTGAAGTTACAACTTACAACCCATCACACAACTTAAGCAAGGCCACAAGATCACATTATCTAAACTAATTAGATAAATCTTCACCGATGTTATAGAAGAAATTCTATATTCTGCAATCGAAATGATGGAGGCAAATAAAATAAGAAAAGGAGTTAATTAATGGAGCAGTGACATGTGTAAGATCAATCGTCTATCTATCTGTGATGAGCACAAGAGCCGTTGCATGTTTGTGTGTGTATTATAGGCACTTGTGCTTCTCAACGTAAAGCCCAAACATCCAGCATCCGCTTCATCCTAAAAGTCTCTACTTCACCAAGAAGTTCGTCGTTTCGAAGGCATTGATTTCTAATCTAAGTGGGGCCTACTTCAAACTGTGTCTTTATGTCCGTACAGTATGCTGTACCTGTTCGCGAGCCGGTGAGCTCGGTATTACGAGTGTGTTTGGAAGAGTGGTAGCTTTTGTAACCGCGGTTGGAAAAAAGTACTTTTTAAAAAATCACTTTTTTGTGTGGTTTTGTTAAATAAATATATGTTTGGTTATTATTGTGGTTACAATTAAAGTTGTCTAAAAAGCACTTGATATGTGTTTGGTTAAGTTGCTTTTGTAAGTGCTTCTATTGGTAAAATTACCTAGAAGGACATGTGTGAATTTTATGAAGTTGTGAGTAAAATTTGTTAGGAAATTCTTTGAATACATAAAAAAAAAAACAAATGTTACATTATTGTTGTCCTCCAGTCATCCCATTAAACTATCCGCGATGCCATCACGCACATAATTCATTTGAGAAGGCCTATGGTTCCCTTGACTTTGAGAACGTGATACAACATCGGCTAAAAAATCATCAGGAATAAAATGAGGATTGCGATCATATTCTGTAAATGCAACATCTTCTTGTGACTTCCTTCTTATGTAGTTATGTAGTGCCATTGATGCCACTACAATCTGCACCTGTGATTTGTACGGATATGCCGGCATGTTCTGTAAAATTCTCCATCGTTGTTTCCACACCCCAAATGCACGTTCAATGACATTGCGAAGTGATGAATGTGCACGATTGAATCGCTCCTCCCGACTTGTTGGTTGCCCTCGACGTCGAAACTCCTGGAAGTGATACCTCTCACCTTTATATGGACCGAGATATCCATACTCATTTGGGTACCCAGCATCAACCAAATAATATTTACCTGAAATAACGATAAAGAAAATTATATCAAATGTAATAAAAAATACAAAATAAACATATTAAAATATAAATATGTTTGAATGTAATTATTGTCCTATAAGTACCTTCAGGAGGTTTTGGAAATTTTATTCGTGGATTGTCAATAGCCTCCAAAAAAATACGAGTATCATGAGCGCTCCCTTCCCATCCTGCCCAAACAAACGTGAATTGCATATCAAAACTGCATGCTGCCATTACATTCTGTGTCGGCACACCTTTTCTCCCGATAAATGGTACTTGATCTTCATGAGAAACAGAAGCACGCACATGTGTCCCGTCGATCGCTCCAATGCAATTCTACAAAACAAAACAAAACAAAACAATAACCAGCATTTCATACGTAATTAAAGATTAATAATATAATATTAATGTTGATCTCTATAATTGCTATAAAGACTGTCTGTCTTACCTTAAAATGAGGCATAAATCTAGGATTCATCTCAATTTCTCGGGGAGTGTTTAAAAATTCAGAGTCCACGGGCTTGATTATATCTACCGCAAGCAAACAAATTGTCTCTAACACTTCATTAAAATAGCGACTCACGGTCTCACCCGAGTGTTGAAATCTTTCTTGGACTTGCCTATTTTTGCACCTAATGCAATGGTGTACAAAAACATTGCCACCTTCTCAATAACACTTGTCCTTCTCGATGGTTTCAAGCCATATTGTGTTTCTAAGTCATAACAAAGGTTTTGTAACGTCGTTGCATCCATCCGAAACATGTTAAAACACCGTTTCCAGTGTCCTCGAACGACTTCAGTCAACCATCGCATCCCTGTGTTATATGAAACCATACAAGGGTCCTTATGCACATAAGTAACATAGTACATGTGTAAAGCACCAGCGGTACATAACAAGAGTTTTTCATCATCAAACTCTCGTTGCCAAAATGATTCATCCTCATCGTCAGTAGGTGTTGAATCCTCGTTTTCATCACTATCATCATCAGTTCCACTTGAATCATCCCCATCATCACCACCATCATTCACCCCTTCATTACCACAACCATTTTCATTACTAGCGGCTCCACCACTACCACCGGTACTACTACAATTAATATGATCAATTACATGATTCATCACGGTATCATAATTGTCATCATAGTTAACACCAAGCATAGTATTAACCCATTCATCTGCCATATCTTCCTACACAAATTGAATTGCAAACATTTATGTTCATTTCAAGTCATATTAAAAACAAAATTTCATCACTTTATATTTAAATTGACAGCACTATTTATCACTTTGGAAAATATGGAAAAAAATAATAATATCATGTACATAAATAATATCATGTTATAGATGAATAACATGTCTTTTAGCCATAACTTATATAAACAAAGAAAACATCAATACCATAATGTTATGTTGCATAGCATTCAAATTCATGCATGGAACAAACAAGCATGAAAACAATAGTGTGAAGATAAACTATAATAAAGAATTGCATACAAACCACATCATTTTAACATGTTGTATTGAAAGACCAATGAACTTTGTTGACGTTAAATTAACAACAAATCATTCTTGAATGCAAAAAATGAGATTAAAGACAAACAACTTACAACTACAGCTTCTGTTGCAGGAACTCCCAAGACCAAAAGTATAATTTTTGTAGTGTATTAAACGAGGCAGAATATTAAGAGTACATGTGAAGTAACAACATGCATTATATATAGGAAGCAATGTATCTCACTGTCAAAACTTTTACAATTTCAACAAACATACACATGCTCAGCAACAGTGAAGAATATGCCTGACTGCAGTACTGAAAAACGTTTACAAATTGAGAATCTTTTTGCTTTTCCTTTTTAGGTGCCTGTACTCACGCACTGTTTCAATATAGCAGCCTTACATACATATACAGCCAAGAACCTGCAGCTCACATTTCACGACTGTAAAGCAAAAAAAAGTAGCTGTAAAAAACCTGCATAAGTACATCATTACTGTAAAGAAAACAATGGATGGAATATAACAACAGCTCTTTTCTATTTTCTAATTGATGTGAAACTTGATTCCATAACCTCCTTTTGCCAAAGCCCCACTTGCCATAGGTCCCTCTATCTGTACACGTTTCTATTCCTCTGTTTCCGTCTTCCAGCATGCTCTGCTGTTTCTAGCATACCAACACACCAGTACCAACATAAAACAGGAACAACATTCACTAACAGCATACCTCAGAACAGCACTACCAGTATAAGCAAGCACAAACAATTTATCATCACACAACAGTAGCAGCATAACCATAAGCATTCACACATGACATACAATCACATATTGTTCCAGCATAAGTCTTAACAGTAATTATAGGTATCCCTCAACACAATAGCATATTATCCCTCAATATAACATAAGACAACACAACAATTTTACAATAATCCATAAAATGTTAAAAAAGGTTAGGTTAGCAATCCGAAAACATAATTTAAACTGCTTGTTCTCTATAAAATCAGCACCACTCTTCATGCTTCAATCCAGCAGCCTTAAACGTCATTGTCCCAATATTGGACACCTGTACATGATTTGGTAGAAAAACAAATCCCATATTCATCTAGTTGTTAAAGCAATTGAATACATAAACTACGATACATTAGTAAAGCAATACTGACCGTAATTTAGTGGTTTTGACGTCTCTGGTACATTTTTTTAAGCCATTGATACTTCCTATCAATATCTCCGATTGAGGCCCACATCTCTCTTTTTGTCCTGTTAGACAAGTACTCAGTTGCAAAACAGTAGAAGTCATCACCGAAATCAATTCCGGGTATGGAATGGACCTCTGCCATCACCTCACGTACACTACACCCTATATTATCCCGACTATTATTCTTCTTGGAAACATGATCAAATAGTTCATCAAAACGTGACAGCAATCGATCACCTACTCCGGAAGTTTTTTTGCTTTTCTTTGTACTTTGCACACCACATTGTTCTCTTGCTTTTCTCTTTCCACTGCTATTTGTGGTACTGCTATTTCCTATATTCACGCCAGCAACTAAATTGCGAACATCGTCTGTGAAATTAGGAATAACATCCTCCTCTGAATCTCCACTTCCTTCCTCCAAATTTTCTTCTTCATTAACATTACCATCCGGAGTGCTTTGACCAGCAACATAATCATCAAATGAATATCCGGAAGATGGCGTCCAAGCATAATGTCCGGTTGCCACAACATTGCTGAACATTAAATCAAACTTACTACAAAGTGACGGTTCAATCCCAGAATGTCTAAACTTTTTGGAACCTCTGATTTCCTAAAAACAAGTGTATGAAACATCAAATGCATAAACTAAATAACACATGGTACATTGTTTAAGAAATAGGACAAGACAAAGCAAAAAATATAGATAAAAAAAGGTATCAATAACTCACCTGAGCTTTTTTTGCCCACCACTCATCACTAGCACTAATAGTTCCAAGATCACTATTCCATCCTACACCTGTTTCAGAAATCAATTTTTTCCAAAGCCTCCAGTCTTTTTTAGCACCATCCCATTTGTTTTTAAGTTGAGTCTTACTGAAAGCATAACCAGTTTTCTCTTTAAAGGCAGCCATAACAAATTTCCATCCGACCTTATCAAAATGAGTGTTTGGCCTCATTCCTCTATCAATAGCAACAATACAAATATCACAGAATGTATGCACCATCTCTTTAGTCCAAGATGCTTTATCCGAGCTTTCAGTACCTTCCATTGATAATTTTGTTTCTAACATAATTCATCAACCAACACAAGGATACATGAGCCTTTGAACTTTGTAGTGGGTATTAAAGATATTATATGCAAATAAACTGTTATGAATTGATATTAAGAAATGTGATAATGCTGCCATCAATGCAGTTGATTTAAAAATATATCCCTATTGTGTTTATTTATGCTATACACACACACACACACACACACACACACACACACACACTAATTATAATAATGAATTGAATGACCAGTCTTTAAACATGAATGAATCAAATATCCTATTTATGCAAAGAGGACATGCCATCTTCGGTTCAAAGGCAACAAGGTAAGCAGTATAGATTCATATATTTCAGACCATAGAGCAGAACAAGGTCCATTTATGATAACCAAACTCCTATCATTGTCAGACTCCCCAATATCACCAGATCCATATATTTCATAACATAAGGCAGAACATATTATAAGAAACTGAAGGCAATTCAAGGAAACGATAGTTGCAGATATTTTATATCATTAAACACAACAAATTTTTACTGCAGTCATGGTCTCAGGGGACCCAACGGATACCCTGTTTGGTTTGTGGACAGAAGCACAAGTATTTCTAGACTGGAAAACACTATTCATTAAACCAATTTGACTTGTCACAAACACAAATCCAAAGTGCTGCCATCTATATATCAGTTTCACCTATAATTATTGAATATCAGACCCCATCCCATTAATCAGTGGGTGTATACACCATCATTCACCTCTAGATCAAAGTGACAACACAATCATGCAATAGCCTTAAACAATGTTCTGATAATCCTCAAACGACACACAATTTTACTAGCTTGCCTGTAACTCAAACATTGCAAACTTACTTGTCTATTATGCAGTTTAGAACAGGCTAATCGAAGACATCAGGGCCGCGACTTTATCAAATGGACCGAAGCATATCTGCAGCATAACAAGCAAATTAGTACATGCTAATAATAGGGGAACTTCATATTAAGCAATGACGAACAAGATTGAGCAGGGTTTTGCAACAAAAAGCTGTTGGGTTTGTAGATCAGCCAAGAAGGAAAACAGATCGCGAAGGCTAAACACATGGTGGTGACATATCCAAGTTCACCGTTAAACAGTAGAGAAGACCAACACTTTTACTACATGAAAAAAGCAAACAAGAACTGAAGGAATGAACTTACCACGTTTCTGGCGAAGCTCGGGGTGGGTGTGGCTGGTAATCGCAGATAGTTGACATGGGGTAGCTTTTATACACCGGATATTAACTGGGTTTCTCAATCTGTAAAGAAGGAAACTGAAATAACGAAGGGTGAAGGCTCGCAGATGAGGGGGTTAATGGTGAAGAAACCAACAGAAGCTTTGAGAAACTGGTACAGATCAAAATTGATTTGTTTAGGAGGATAGTTTTGTCCAATAAATGCAACGGTATTAAGCTATCTTAATTGTAATGTTTGGATATGTAAAATTATCAGCTTTTCACGTGAAAAGCTGATAATATTTACTTTTCCGTAACCTGTGGTCACACCACTATTTTCATGTGGGGTCCACAACTTTAGCTAAATGTTAACCTTTTATCAAACAACATATCACTGCGTTTGGGGGAGCCACAGAAGCCACCACTCTCCCAAACGCCTTCTACGACGCAAATGTGTTCGGTAAAAGTTTCTTGAATTGCATGAAATAACTTCTTATATATATTTGACTCAATGTATTAAAATCATTAGAAAATATTAATAAAATATTTTTTTCAACGTAAAACAAATTATGCTTAAATTAGCAATAAGATTTTTCCAAAAAGAAAAGAAAATAAAAGGAGAAATTCATTTTCCGAGGGTTTATCCCACACACTTACAGCTCAAGGTTGTTGGGCTCCACTAACGAACTTCTTTATTCCCTTCTCAGAAAATTCGCTTACGCTGAAGAAAGTCACGTGCAAGTCAAAGCATACACCAAAATTCATATGTTTCTTCTCTTCAGTCATTTAGTGGAGTCACTCAAGCAGTATAAAAACTATTTACTTTGAAGTAATATATTTTTAAGGTGATTAAATTATGTATGAATTTTTATTTGAATTATTATTTTAAAATGCTTGAATTATATATGAAAAAATTTTATAATTTTATGATCTGATTTTATTTTGTATTTTCCGTGCCATGCCAAAAATATATTTTTAACACCTTGAATATTAGCTTCTCACTTTATCTTTCTGTTTATTTTTTAATTTATTTCATTAAACAAAAGAAACATCCTTTTGTTTTCCAATTAAAAAAAGTTTATGATACCCAAAAGCAAATTAAAAATAAATTGACAAATAGGAAAAATGAATCTTCAGCTAAGGAATTTGTTACTTAATTAAATAATTAGTTTTGAAAGATATTTTTTTAATTTTTTTAAAATAAAAAATAACTCTGTCAAAATAAAAAAAATAACAAAAAGGAATTTCGACAAGATAAATATATTTTTTTTTTAAAATTTAAATCATTTAAGCTTTTACATATATTCATTGTGGACAAAATAAATATTCAACAAAATTGTTAGAAATATTTAAAATATAAATTCTTATTATAATAAAATTAAATGAAAATTATATGGTTTTGAAAATTAACCCACAACAATGCATGGATACAAGAAGTTTGTGCATATGTGTAGTAAATGGGAATAATATAATGTAAGAGCTTTTTAATAGTGTAAATATATATTTTTTATGTGCATTTCAATTAAAAAAAAAGTCGTTTTAACAATCCATTTCTATTTTAATATATTTAATATTAATATTTTCTATTTTCTAAGAAAAACATTGAGAAAAGTTTGATGATGAAAAAAATAATCTTTAATAATTTATTTTAATAGACATGTAGAAATGACTCTTTTTTTTCCGCATAAAAGTCATTTTAGTTTTTCATTTGGTTTAACTTGGAGCTGCAAAATCATGGGAGAAAGAGAAAATATTAAATTTTTTTTCTTTTTGCTTTTTCGTCGAAGATGCTCTAAGTGAAGTGGGGAAAAAAAGAGGAGTTGGCAGAATTGACGATAGATACATTTTATATAAAATTAACGATAGGAAACAAGATTGTGCGAAGTCACAACCACTTCCTCGAGAAGTTAAAGACTGAGGAGCACAAACTGCAACGAGAATTCTCTGGAAGGAACATCACAGAAACTACACGCTAACTTACGGCTTGATCTACGTTGTAATATTCGGGGTCGAATGTAACCAGATATAGTTTTCTTTTCTCATCAAACACGACCTTACTGGATCTACATCACAAAAGCTTGTATAAATTTTGCATGATGGGATATGAAACACAACAAAAATTATGTGAAAGGCATTGAAATCCTCTCCTGCGTGCTTGTAGCTACCAGTTGGGTCTAAAGATTTCATTTCAATCACGGAGCTACAGGTTTTATCAATCATGTCAAGGTTTATTGCAATGTCGATCCGACTTCCTCTCGTCTTTGGAAAAGGGAGGCGTTGAAACTTGTTTCCTTCGCAACTATTTGCCAAGGCTTCGTAGAATTTGTTCTAAAATCTTATTTACAGGGGACTTGCCTGCAGGTAACCATAAGTCGTCACACCTGAAAGATTTCAGCTATTTATGTTGGAAAACTGAGATGTTGTTGGGATTTTCAGGCTTGTTTCCCAGGTTCCTTCTGATCATACCACTTTTGTCCCCCAATTTTGCTTTGGGGGTATCCATTGGTCCCCTCATTTTCACATCCGCCTTCAACCTGAACTGCAAGTTTGATTTGATTGCTTAAAATGACACAGCAGAACTCCTGTTCTCCTTGCTTGTTCCATGGTTCTTGTGCTAAATGCTTACAACGCTGCTATTGCTTTCATATGACTAGAGATGGATCACAATAATCCAAACCGATGAAATCGATCGACTTAAATGATTATGAATCTTTTGGACCATATATATATGAACATGGTATGAATATTGTCAAACCCGCTCGACTCTAACTTGAAATACATATTTATATTATATAATTATATTTGGAGAATATTTCAATTTTTTTAATACAATATAAATAATACTTAACATTTATCATTTAATATATACACACACACTTCAAATATACATATTAACTATTTTATTCTTTATTGATTAATAAATAATAACAGACAATAAATGCTTATTAGATATCTAAAACTTGATTGATAGTTTATGAATATCTAAATTTTTTACCCAATAAATAATAAGTAAAATATGGATATATATCAAGAAATCTGATATGTGAATACCCATTCTCATCCCTACTCTAGAGTTGGATGTTTCCCATGCTTTAGTACTTCTGTCCTGGATGTTGAGCTTGATGCGGGATTTCAATAATAAAGAAAAAAAAAATGAGATGCAACTTTGAATCAGTAACATCCAACCCGATAGAATTCGACAATTAATCATGGCCATTTACCAGGTCTGAAATTTGGATCAAATTGATCCAATGTTGATTAACATAATTCTAATTAATGAATATAGATTTCTTCATTACAAACTGTCTATAACATAATCAAGACATTCTAGTACTAGTATTCTGCATTTACACATCAGCAAAGCAACAGTTAACAAAGATATGAAGAACTAGAACTTATAAATTAAACAGAGAATTTTGTTTTAACATTTTTGAAACATAACTGATACTTAGATACAAGGTTCATAAGAGCTTTTTGCTCTTGATACATATCATCTTCACACAGACAGCAACAAATAACAGTAACTAGCAAGCAACTGTAGATATGTAGAGCTTGCAGGCTTTTTCGAGTAAATAACTTCGGTAGTGAGGGATAACAATCTCATCAGGACAACAGAACAAGACGCATCTTCTGCTACTAGTAGTAAAATCTTTCTAAGAATATAGCATGCAATTCGGGACAGCACAGGCTATATTTCAGATGTTTGCAGCTTGAAGCTGCATGGGCTGGATGCAGTCGGACTTAGCAGCATCCACCATAAAGTAAGCAAGGTATGCAGATCAGCAACCATGCAAGGATCCAAACAGCTAGAGCGACATCAGTTTTTCACATTGACATATCAAAGGAGCATTAGTATTTTCCCTCTTAAGCCATATATAATAAACTGCATCGATTGTTTAGGATGGATGTTTATGTTAAATTAAAATAGCAGAATAGGAACATGCCGCTGATGTATAGGTCCACAGAACAGATATGTTCAAGTAGACGTGGAGGTATCATAGTCCATGTAGGAGTGGCTTTCCTCCACGCACACAGGCGGCTGAAGTACTGTGTTGGGGCTTTTTTTTTGCTCAAAAATTGCTTCCAGCGCCCCTGCTAGAAGTTCAGGGCTTACCTGTTGAAAGTATCATGTAAAGTAAGAATAAACCGTGGGTTTGTTACTCGAATCACTTAAGAAAAACCAAAAAGAATCTGTAATGCATGTTACTTAATTCTTACATCTGGAAGCGAGACATCAGCTAGGTTATTTTCTGAAAAAGGGGCCGTCAAGTAACTCGAGTAACCTTCTTCATGGGTTGATATTTCAGCCTTCTTAGAAGGATTTTGATTTCCAAAATCCGAAGGTATTGCTGTGAGAGAACTCCATTCACCTTCATCGAAGGCTGATAAATTAATTTCCTTGTCTAGATTTTGGTTTCCAAAATCAGAAGCCAAAAGGCTACTTAGTTCGTTTTCATCATAGGTTGATTGGTTTATAAATTTAAAAGGCATCACCACGGAAGTACCACATTCACCTTCAGGTGGAAAGGGTGGATTTTTATTTTCAAAACCATGAGAAGCCATTAACGAGTTCTCATAAGTTGATATAGAATTTATATTGTTCAAATTTTGATTTTCTGAATCAAAAGGCATGTACTGACTTTCACTGACATCATAGACTGAATCAGCTGTCAGCAGCTCGGGCTTTTGATACTCCGAATCAAAAGCCATATAATGGTTTTTGTCGACAATATAAGATGAATCAGCTGTCAGCAGCTCATTTGGGTTTTGATACTCCGAATCAAAAGCGATATAATGGTTGTTGCTGACAGTATAAGCTGAATCAACTGTCGGCAGCTCATTCGGGGCCATATAATGGTTTTTGCTGACAGTATAAACTGAATCAATAGTCAGCAGTTCATTTGGGTTTTGATTTTCCAAATCAAAAGCCATGTAATGGTTTTTGCTGACAGTATAAGCTGAATCAACTGTCGGCAGCTCATTCGGGGCCATATAATGGTTTTTTGCTGACAGTATAAACTGAATCAACTGTCAGCAGTTTATTTGGGTTTTGATTTTCCAAATCAAAGCCATATAATGGTTTTTGTTGACAATACAAACTGAACCAACTGTTGGCTGATTCCGGTATTGAGTTTCAGAGTTAAAAGCCGTGGAGTGGCACGAACCACTTCCATCGTAAGCTAAATTAGACCCTGACTTACATGAGTTATGATTTCTAAAATCAGAAGCCATGTAGTGGCTTAATTGACTAACTTGGCGAGCTGGGGTCAGCTCACTTGAGTTTTGGTTTCCAGAATCAGAGCCCACATGGTGGCTTAATTCACTATCATCAGAAGCTAAACTCACAACCATCTCACTTGAGTTTTGATTTTCAAAATCAGAAGTCATACTCTGACCTGGTACAGCTTCAGAAACGAGACTGAAGCCATAAGGTGATTTTGTTCACCTTTCTTGATCCTCTCATCTGATCTATTCTCCAATCTACAGAGAACATATTGACCCTGCAAATGTCAAAACAAAAAGTGAACGGGTTCTTTAGATCACAATTTCCCAACTCATCCATCGAACACAGTGTTACTTCAACCATGAATTTACCTTTTTAGAGAGGCTAGAATTGGTGACGATGTCAAATTCGTATATCATCCAGCCAGTCCTCACATCTTTCGGCCGAGCTGTTTTATAGAAAGTCAAAGTCTTCATGACACCAATGTTTTTCTTAGTATGCCCGGCCATGATTGGCTTTATCTTGCAGGTCGACTTCCAGTATCCGGCCTTTGTTTTTCTATTACAAAGTCTGCTCTTCTTCTTGTACTTAAGATCGCGAGGGCAAAAGAAATACCACTCTTGATCAGCTAAATTTATAATCGATTTATCTGCAAGGAAATAAATCCAGCCACCTTGATCAACAAATATCCTGACAGATATATATATATATATAGAGAGAGAGAGAAAATACTATAGTCGTGCGTTATTACTAGGTAGATCCCATGGTTCATGCTCGCAGAGGTTAACCTCTGCCATGGGCACGCCTTCCACAATACCACCACGTGATTTCGGCACCAAATAATTGATTATTAATTCTTCAGGGGATGGTTGAAATTTAAATCCAGCTTTCATTAATTGCATTAAGCTTATTGGATTCGCCATGACTACCATAACCATAACCGATCGATTAGAAATAATAAACAAAACCAAGTAGTGTACGTTGGAGATGAAGATGACTAGTGTTGAAAGGGTGAATTTGACTGACCTGATGAGAAATCGGAATTCATTACTCTTCCTAAAACAGGAATCTGGTCTTGAAAGAATGGAGAAGTGCTCACTTCAGTGGGAAGTTGGAAACAAGAGAGAGGAGTGGATGGACAGTGTGAGCATGCTTTCAACATAAAATTTTGCACCAAGTGCTAGAGATTCTCTTCTTATGAGTAATTGACCAATAGAATCAATGGTGAGTCCACCAATGTACTGATGTGGGCCATTGATTGATAGAAAATGTCCATTAACTCTGTACTCACTACTTTGTCGAGAAGAAGTTGAAGGCATTGGACTCCGAAGTTCCACATTTGTAGTTTTCTACTGGAAACGCGTTTTCTCTCTTGACACTTTATGAAAAGCATTTTCCACAGGGCAGGTTTGGCACTCAAGTTTTTACCACCAGCCACTGCCCCTCTTCTACAATAATCTGGAATGTTCACGGGCTCACTCGTAGACATCTTTGATGCTCTACGAAGACTACAGGATACTTTGTGCTATACAAATTATTTAATTTTACTTATTCTTCTACATGGTTGTGATGGTATAATGTGATTTTTCACTCATTTTCATTTTAGTCCTTAAATTATGTGTACACGGAAAGAGTACTAAAGCTTGAGCCTTGGATTTTGCTACAAGATTTATCCAATCCCCAGGCAAGGGAGACTTTCTCTCTTGGACCCTACAGGGACTTGCTGGAAAGTGGAAACCATAAGTTATCAGGCAGAATGGGTATCAGTCGTCTGCATGTTGGGAATTTGATATGCTATAAGAGATTTGTTTTCAAACTTGTTTCCGAAGTTCTTCTGTCTGATCCCACCACTTTCGCCCCCCCCCCCCCCCCCCCCCCCCCCCCGAACATTTTTTTGGTTTCCATCGGTCCCTTCATTTTCACATCTTAGTCATCTGACTACAAGTTTAATTTGATTACTTAAAATGACACAGCAGAGCTCCTGTTCTCCTTGCTTGTTCCCTGGTTCTTCTGCTAAATGCTTACAACGATCCCATCTCTTTCATACGATCACTCGCTCTCAGGGTTGGATATTTCCCGTGCTTTAGTACTTCTGTCCTGGATGGATGTTGTGCTTGATGCTGGATTTCAATGATACAGGAAATTGGTCATTCACCAGGACAGAAAGTTGCATCACATCTACCCAATGTTGATCAGCACAGTAACGTCATTCTAAACTTTCAGTAACATAATCACCACATTCTAGTGCCAATCTGCATTCACTTTACATTAGCAATCCAACATTCAACAAAGATAAGAAAAGAGAGCTAGAACATATCAATTAAACATAAGTTTTGTTCAACATCTTTGAAACACACTGATACATAGATACAAAATCCATAAGAGATGTTTGCTCTAGATACAATTTCACCTTCACACACCCAGAAACACATAAGAATAATAAGAAAGTAAATGTACAGATATAGAACTTGCACACTACTTGCAAGTATAATGTCTTTAGGACTGAGGGACAACAATCGCATCAGGATCATAGAACAAAGCTGCATTGTCTGCTAATAGTAGTAAGACTTTCTGTAGATATAGCTGCAGATTTGGGACCGGAAGGCTATGTTTTAAAGGATTGCAGCTTGAAGCTGCATGGGCTGGATGAAGCCGAACTAAGCAACATCATCATTTAAGCAAGCTGAATATATAGATCAGCAAGCATTCAAGGATCCAAACAAATAGAGCGACATAAGTTACCCTAATTGGCTGATTAGAGGAGCATTAGTAGTTGCCCTCTTAAGCCATAAATAATAAACTCCTTATGACTGTTCGGTATGGTTTTTTTTTTTTTGGTTAAATAGGAAATGAAGGGGGTATAGGACTAGGGAACTGATATTTTTAAGTAGATGCACAGGTATCAAAGCGCATGTAGTGGCTGTATTCCACGCATACTGGCAGCTGAAGTGCAGTGTCAAGGCTGTTTTCTATAGCTCAAGAAACTTTTCCAGCTTTTCCAACTTCTTACGGATTACCTGCAGGAAGTATCTTGTAGGGTAAGAATAAGCTATGGTTTGCTACTCAAACCACATAAGAAAAATTAAAAATAATCTGCAAGGCATGTTACTTAAAACTCACCTCTGGAAGCGCGACATCAGCTAGATTATTGTCTGAAATAGAAGTCGTCGAGTTACTCCATAACCTTCTTCAAGGGTTGGCATATCAGTCTTCTTACAAGGATTTTGATTTAAAAAATCCGGAGGAGTTTTCTGTGAGGGAACTCCGTTCATCGAAGTCTGATATATCGATTTCCTTGTCGGCATTTTTATTTATAAATTCAGAAGCCATTTGGCTCCTGGGTTCACTATCATTAGTTGATTGATTTATAAACAAAGAAGGTATCACCACGGAAGGACCGCATTCACCTTCAGGTTGAGAGGGCGATTCCTGATTTTTTAAATCAGGAGCCGTTAACCATTTCTCATAAGCCATTAACGATTTCTCATTAATTGGCATAATCATGTTGTTTGAAATTTGAGTTTCCGGATCAAAAGCCTTATAGTGGCTTTTGCCTCCTTCACAAACCAACTGTCGGCTGATTCCAGTATAGAGTTTTAGAATTAGAAGACATGGAGTGGAGCGACCCACTTACAGCATAAGCTGAATTAGACTTTACCTTATTTGAGTTCTGATTTCTAGAATCAGAAGCCATGTAGTGGTTTAATTCACTAACTTGAGGATCTGAGTTATTCATCAGCTCATTTGAGTTTGGAGTTTCAAAATTATAAGTAGCCACATGGTAGCCTAGTTCACTTGCATCAAAAGCTGAATTCACCGTCATCGCACTTCCATTTTGACTTTCAGAATTAGAAGCCATACTCTGACTTGGTTCAGCATCAGAATCTGAGACTGCAGTCATGTGGTGATTTTGTTCACCTTTCTTGGTCTTCTCATCTGGTTTTTTCTTCAATCTACAAAGAACATATTGCCCCTGAAAATGTCAAACACAAGTGAAGCAACTACTTAGACCACAATTTCCCAAATGATGCATCAAACACAGTGTTACTTCAACCAGGGAGATTAAAGTTGGCATTTACTTCTTTAGACAGGCTAGAATCGGTGATATTATCATATTCGTCTATAACCACCCAGTCCTCTTAGCTTTCGGCCCAGCTTTTTCATGGAAAACCAAGGTCTTTCTTATACCGATCACTTTCTTGGTATGCTTAGCCTTTATGAGCTTTCCCTGGCAGGTTGATTTCCAGAATCCCGCCTTCGTTCTTCTGTTAGACCATTTTCTTTTCGAATTCTTGAGTTCGCGAGGGCAAAAGAAATACCACGCTTGATCATCTGACTTCATAATCGATTTATCTACGCAGACATAAGTGCAAGCAACATTAACAAAACATTCTGACATTAACATACAAGATACAGATGTCAATTTTTATTACCAGGTAGATCCCATGGTTCATGCTTGCAAAGGATAACCTCTGCCATGAGTAGCAAGTCCACCACGTTATCACCACGCGTTTTGGGCACCAAATAATGACTTATTAATTCTTCATGGGTTGGATGAAATCTAAATCCAACTGGTTTCCTAAGCTGGAGCTGGACTGAGCTTCTCGGATTAGCCATGACTAACCAAGACAAAAAACCAAAATGAAAATTAGAATAAAAAAACAAGAAGAAAAATACTCCTACTAACAAAGTGTTTCAAGAGTGAAACTTGACTCACCGGATGAGAAATTGCAATTCACTCGTCTTCCTGTCTCTCGTCTTCCTAAGACAGGAAGGAAGAAGAGGCCGATTGATTTATATATTATTTACATTGGCTATCACATTCTCTATTGACCAATAGAGTCCATGGAGAGTCCACCAATGGGGCCATTGGTCACTGCTCACTCCTTTCAGAACAAGCTGAAGGGAATAAAGGGGATCAGTTCCTTTTATTACTTTTGTTAGAAGCACTTTTCACTGCGCAAATAACGCGTTTGGGATTATAATAATAATGTTTTTTTTTGTCTGAAATATATATAAATAATATTAAATAATATTTTTAAAAAAATAAAATACAAAAACAAATAGTTTGTAAACTTGCTTCCCAAGTTCTCACCAGTTACCACTGCATGGTCCCAACCACTAATTGATACGTGAATCAGGAGGGAGCATTCTGATAATTCGAGTGGAATATTGTTATTTTGGACAATTATCCAAATTTCTTCTTTTTTTTTTTTGGATAATTTGTTGATTTCTCATCAAAATCAACAAATTGAATTTTTCTTTTAATTTTATTTTTTAATATTTTCTTGATTATGTATTATTATTATAATTTATTTTGATTTACTTTTTATAAAATTTTCGTAGTCTCAAGCAAACAATTTAGTATTTGGGTGGTACTTAATTTTGCAAGCTTCTATTTTTTATCATAAAATTAAATAAAAAAAGTTTTAAAAACAAATTTTTAAAACTCAATAGAGTTCATGATCCGGATTACGGGTTTAGCGAGTTAAGTCGCGAAGCCTGAGTCGATCCAATATGTCTTCATTTTAATATTAAAAAAAAGTCATCTTGAATTTTTTTAAAGTCAAGTCGTGTTTTTATTAGTTGTCCAGATTATCTTTGGACCTATTAGGTCGACTAAGTCATGTCGAGACAACTTTCATACAAGTTAATTTTAAACTCAATTTAGACAAGGAGTTGAGTAGGGAAGTTTCAAGGTTGATCCCTTGGGTCGAGTTTAAAAACAATGTCAAATAATTCTCTTTTTTAAAAAAATCTCATCTTTCAATTTTTTTTTCTTTTTATTGAATCCTTTTTTCCTCTCTTTTTTTAATTGCATCCTTCAATCTGTAGTTGATTTTAATTGATATTTATGATTTATTTTAGTTTTTTTTATGAGTTTATCGCAATCATAAACAAACATCTTGGTATTTTGTTAGTGCTAAATTTTATAAACATCTATTTTTGTTATCACATCATTAAGTAAAAAATAGTTTTTTATTAAAAAAAAAAAAGTTGTTAAACTTAATGGAGTCCATGATCCGGGTTAATGGTTTAGCGGGTTAAGTCATGAAACTCAGGTCAATCTAATATGTCGTCATCTCAATATCTAAAAAAAATATCATCTTGAAGAAAAATTTAAAGTCAAACCACAAAGTTTTACTAGTGGCCCATGTTGTCTTTAGACTTAACAAGTCGACTAGGTCATATTGAGATAAGCCCCACATGAGTAATTTTAAAATCGGGCTAAATAAGGAGTAAGATTGGAAGAATTTTAGGTTGACTCATTAGATTAGGTTTAATAACAATGCAAAATAATTACTTGTAGCCTGAATATATATTTTTTTACATTCAAAAAAATTTAATCTGACCCACAACATATTAGAAAACTAATTAAATTTGACCCGCAGAATAACACGAATTAGGAAACTAGTTAAAAAAAAAACTAAACCTAAAAAAGAATTTATTATGTCCCAGTACACATATTATTATTCATTGTAATAGTAAAATTATGAAATTGCCTTTGCAACATAAAACCACTGAACCAGGCATTGGGGGCAATATTATATTTTTACTATGACATAAATGTCTTTAACATATTATGGGAGGTTAGATTTGTCATTTTAAAATTTTTGACACAGTAAAATTACTACCTTAGCCCTAAAATAAAAAATACTTATCTTTTGCCTTAGGAGTATTTTAGTGCTTTTATTTTATTCGGAATAGCGCAACTACTTTAGTAATCTTGCAGACAAAAAAGATATTACGCTCTCATAAGTTTTTTTGTTTGTCATTATACATTGGTTTTGTTGTAATTTTAGAGGTTACTCAAGAATGTTATTGTAATTATTATATATTGAATATTATTAAAAAAAAATTATTTGCATACGCCAACATGTGGACGGCTCCCGCGTCGTTCAAACGACGCATGTGGAGCCTTCCAACAACTAAAAGTAGTAGTATTTTGAGGCAACGTCCGGAATATCTCAATGCCTTGTACAAGTTGGTATGACGCATTTTCCAATATGATAGTGGTTTGTCGACGACAACCAGTTGTTTTTTTTTCTTTTCTCTCGTTTTAGAGTTTTGTGTCAGCTCCTATAGAATTTCAAAAACAACCCCTTTAATTTCTTCTTCCTTTACATTTGCTCCTTATACTTTGTTATTTTTTATTTTAGAATAAGCTATATTTTTGCTTAAGGATCAACTTTAAGCAAAACCAATTAATATTACACACACAAAATTTATTAATTTCATTATTATTATTATTATTATTGTTATATTATTTTATGTTAAATAATAAACAGTGCATGGATATTCAAAATCTAATAAGTAAGATGTGAATATTTAAATTTTTTATTCAATGAATATTAGAGAGAGTATAAATATCTTTCTTAGATATAAGTATGGATATTGATATAAATAATAAAAAATCAATTTGTGATACCTTTGTCATCCCTAATAATTGTAGGTTTATAAGCACAAATGTATTTTCATTACCATGCCTAAATTATATGCCCTAATTAAGAAGTTGGCATACTTACGAAATTAGGTTTAATTTTTTTAAGAATTAGCTTAATTTGTTTTTATATTTAAGTTTTAGTTTCTAATATGTCCCTATAAATTTAATTGCTCCTTATTTATTATCTAAGATTATTGTCCAATCTAATCTTTTGGGATATATTCTCATCCTAATAAACGAAGGTATCCTTACATGAAAAACTTAAATCTAAATTGATTTATTACGAAATATATTTGAAAAAAAAATTGCCATGTGGAATTAAATTTTTTTTATATATTCTTTTTTTTAACAAGTGAGGTGGTATTTGAGTTTTATACATAAGTGTAAGTTTGAAATAAAAAAAAAATATTAAATTTAAAAATAAATAAAAAATAATTAGATTTATAGAAATAGATTGGGGGATTAATTTAAAATACAAAGAGAATTGAACAATTAGAGTCGGAGCAATTAAACGGGTTTTTGCATGAATTCTCTAGTTTTGAAATGGATAAAACTAGGCTTAAATCTACACAGAAATGTAAACTTAATTCTTACGAATAAAAACCGAAAATAAACATCGACTTGCTAGACTCAATCTCATGATTTGTGAGCTCTTCGAGGATGTGTTTTAGATTATATATATACGATGGTTTAAAAATGTTTTTATTTAAAAATATATTAAAATTATTTTTTTATTTTTAAAAATTATTTTAATATTAATATATTAAAATGATTAAAAAATATGAAAAAAAAAATTAATATATATATATATATATATATATAATATAAAAAAAAATTTAAGATAAGGCGGTTTGGAAACACATCTTTTAATATCATCAGATCTAATAAATGAAACAGGTGCCACGTGTTAAAGGCATGCACACAAGATCTGGATACTCCCTGTCGTTTTGCTGGCCCTTTTTGCTTTCATATCCTGGACAATCACATCAACATTTAGGCCCAATCACACGTCACCTGGAAGGCTCGAGGTTCGCTCACCTCCACACACATGCCATCACGTTTTTTTTTTTTTTTTTTTTTTAACAATTTTTAAAATAAAAATGCCCTAAATGATAATTTTTGTTGATTTGAACGAAAGATAATTAAGTAAAATAACTTTAACATATATATATATATATATATAAAGCCCCTCTATGTAAGGTATCTTTTTTTTCCGGCATTTTGTTCTTAAAAATGAAAAAAATTAAATCTACCCCCAATCAATTTAAAAATAATTTTATAATATGGTAAAAAAAATCATTTTTATCTCAACTCCTAGTTCAATTGTTTTATACTCTAGGGATAAATTCATTAGAATACTATTATAATAAATAATGCTACGAGTCTAGAAGTAGAATAACTTCCTCTCCCACTTTATTTTTTTTAATTAATGTAATTAAAATGATTATCTAAATTAACAAAAGCTAAAACCCCTTTGAAAAAAAATTATCCACATTTAATGACATTGTTCACTAAAACCAATGTAATGATGGTTTTTCTTCCCTTAAAAAATTATTAAGCTAGCTATCGGGTGTAAGAAGGATTTTTCATAAAGCTTGTTGGTCATTATTAAGTTTATTGGGGACAATTGATCCTTTTTTCCTTCAAATTATAGTGAAATGATTCAATTACTCTTTAAAGTAGAAAATTTAAAATTAGTGTTCAGAGGCCTTTTTGTGTTTCAACTGTTTTTTTTTTTTTGTTATTATCATGTTAGCTTAGAAGCAATTTGATACTTGAATGAATATAAAATATAATTAAAAAAAAAGTGGTTGGCGCATGCAACACACATGTCATCGTATAAAAGGCACCCATGCCTTTCAAGCAGTGCGAGCGGTATCTCCTAGTGAACAAAACTCCCTTCATTGTGTCATTGGAAGCGTTTGCGCCATCCTTTTCCTCTTAAGACAGCGGTGGTGGCGATGTGACATCGATGAACTTTTTTGTCTTTCTCTTCTCCCTCAAAATTCACAATGAACATGTAAAATTTCAATGCCCCCTTTATTTATTGAAATTTTAACTTTTATCCTTATTCATTTGATTTCTAAATTTTTGTTCTTGACCCTTTTGTAATTTTTTTTTCAATTTTATCCTTCAATCCTAATTTTGTGATATGCTATTTTTTTCAATTTATTTTTGTTCTAATTTGATTCTCATCTTTTAATTGTCATTTTCTTAAATTGATTTTTCTTTTCAATTTCTAATGTGAACCAACGAGCATCACCAAAAGATTCATTACATGTGCTAATTGGACAACTAAAAAAAGGTTAAAGAGATATTCAATGGATTAATCAAGATATTTAGGCCTTAGTCTTTTATTTTTTCTACTTACACGCGGATTGATCTTATTTTCCTAATGTGTGGTTTTATGTTAATGAGCATAGGTTTTGATCCAATCGTTGAATCAAACTAAAAATTTACCAATAGATTCCTTATTTTCCTACAAGACTTGACGCCTTGTTTTGTATTTGGTTAAAACTTCATGTCAATTAGACATTAGGAAGGACTTACGATAAGGTTTAGAAGCTATAGTGCGAGATTTGTATTAGTTGCCTGATTGATTTAAGATTTTTTTTTCTATTTTATTTAGAGCTCATTTATTATTTTTTAGCATTGTTTATGATTTTTAACGTATTATAAATAAAGTTATTTAACATGTATTTAAGTTTTTAATAAAATAATAAGAGATGGACAGACTTTGATTTTAGCATTATTATGTGTTGTAAGAGATTTTCTTACTTGATTCTTCAAATAACTCCTTGACTTATTAAAAAATTAACCAATTTTCATGGTATTTTCATATTTCTTATTGTTATTGCTCTATATTGTTGGGTGGGGGTCTGGTTATTATAGCCTTGGTATATCGATATAGGTTATTATTGTGTCAAGTTTTAATCTAAACTTGATCTTAGCTTTTCAGGATTTGTGATCAATTTTAACTTTAGTTATGGATTTTATATCCCCGGGTTCATATCAAATTTACCTTTCAATCAAAATTATATTTGTCCTCTAATTTATTTTATTCATTTTGATCATTATTCTTTTAATTATCCTTTTGTTAAATTGATTTTATTTCATTTTCACCATTCAATACAAAAAAATAGCTATCCTCTAATTTATTTTTTTATTTCCATGTCCTTTAATTGTTATTTTTTGTTTTGAATCCTTTTGTATAGTTTTTATTTTAATTTCATTATTCATATTTGATTGGTTCAATTTCACACCTTCAATTAATAAATTTTAGTTGTCCTTTAATTAATTTTTATTTCAATTTGATCTTTTTAATTGATATTTTTATTTTGTTTTGGATCATCTTGTATAGTTTTTTTTTAACTTCATCCTTCAACATTTAATTGGTTGAGGATTATGTTTCGTTATTTTTCAGGTGAGTGCTTCTAATCTAATGATGAGGTTATGAGTTTGGATAATCACGCGAGTTGACATTGTTTTTTTTTTTATATACTTATTTTCTTTTTCAACTTAAGTTTTTTATAAATAAAGAATGGGCTTTCTGGTTTTCTTTATTTTCTTTCTATCGGGTTATTTCAATTACTTGACCTGAACTGTAAGTTTGATGGGTTAACTTAGATTTACTCGATTTTTTTTGTGGGGGTCACTTCTTTTAAAATAAATTTTAATATTTTTAAACATCTTTTTTTATAAAAAAATATAACAATTTGACCCCGCGCCCTGCTAGACGTTTAGTTGTATCTATCCCAACAAATATGATCCCATGAAATATTTTTTTATCAATATTTAGTACTCTTTTCTTTACAATTTAATACAAATTCATAAAAAAAAAGCCATTGCAAAAAGTAAAATGAAATAAAATAAAGAATGAGCTAGAAGAATTATGGTTGCTTGACAACGTATGTGAATTGATGTTCTAATAATTATGTATAAATTTAATTTTATTCTTGAATTTTTAATTGGTAAAATCATTTTATATTATAGTTTTTTTTTTACATATATATATATATATATATATTTTTTTTTTTTACATATTTCTTAGAGGATATGATCACTCCTTTCCCCGGCTCTGTACCTCCTACATCTAATATTTGATGTATTTTTTTTTTAAATATACGAGATTATCATATGCTTAGAAAAAAAAGAGAGGGGGTGTTGGATAGAATAATTATACAATAATTAGTGCATGGATATCTTTAATTTGAAAAAAATATAAAAAAAATAAAGAAAAACATTTTTATTAAATAGATGGGTCTGGACCGACAAAAACTTAGTAATCTGAAATTTGGAGATGTTATTAAATTTAAAAAAAATGTTAAAAAAGAAGGGGGCTATGTAAGATATCCACTCCAACCCAATTATATAATAATAATAATAATATTACAGATAGAAGCATCGAATTCTGTCTGTCATTTAATACAACACAACCATTATTTCTGTTACCATAATCCCCACCAAGTCTATCTCTATCTCTCAACAGAATCTCTCGTTCGCTTTCTCTCTCTAGGGTTTGTGACAAAGAAGCACACTTTTCTTCTTCATCAACAAAGGTTAGAAATTCAAATTCCGTTTTTTACTCTCTCCCTACTCTCCTCTCCCCTCTCTCTCTCTCTCTCTTTCAAAAAATTGGCATTCACTGTTTTTCTCCCATCAATTTGCAAAAAATCACTCCTTTTCTGATTGATTTTGAAATATTTTTTTTCATGGGTTCATCCTGAAATAGCCAATAGCATTGATTTAATTGAATTTGTTTTTTTTTCTTTTGTTATGTTTAGTGATCAATGCCATCATCATCTTCATCATTGATAATCCTGATTTTACCTGTACTATTTTTATTTTTTTATTTTAAATCCTGATTGTGTATTTTTGGTTGAATTTAATGGAATTAAACTAACCCTTTTGAATTCTTCGTCTTTTAATGCAAAACTCTTCTGTCTTTTTTTTTTGGGTCCCCTTTTAAAAAATTAAAGAGGTTTTTCTCTTTTAATGATTTCAATTAAGTTTTTTTTAAGTTAAAATTAATTTCGTGAGTGATTTCAATTAATTTTTTTGAAGTTAAAATTAATTTCGTGAGTGATTTCAATTAATTTTTTTGAAGTTAAAATTAATTACGCGAGTGATTAGGGAATGCATTCTAATTATTCAGCTTTTTCAAGGTCCCAGTCCCTTGATAGCTTCTTGGAAGCTTGTGGTTCTCATGATTTTGTTTGACTTTGAATTTGACATAAGGGCTTTTGGCATTTGTGTTGTTATAGGAGGGTTAGATGAGAGTGAACTGGAGCTTTAAATATAAGCATTTGGTTATTTCAATATTGGAATGTACTTGAACTGTTGATGTTATTTAATGAAGTTGTTAGTAATGCGTTGTTTTTTTTTTCTTTTGAATCAGCTTTTGAGGTTCAAAAAAAGAAAGCACGGTGTTGTTAGTGAATTGGTTTAAGTCGTTTAAAATGGAGATCCGTATGGATTTCTTGGACTGGCTTGACCATGACACGTCGATGAAGATTCTTAGGTGTTTGGAAGATCCGGCTGATCTTGTCCGTGCTAGTTCTGTCTCTCGTTCTTGGCGACATTTTGGTGAGTATTTAGTGTTATTTTGTTTAGACTAAACTCTTTTAAACATTTTGCATCTGTTTTGGTATCTACAGAAACTCATTGCAAGAATGATTGTGCTCTCTAAGTGATCGTCTAGTTTCTGCCAATGGAAAAAAGTAGACGGCATTTGTTGCAATGAATGTTGGTTGGTTCTTGGTCTGTTGAAATTTTTTCCTTGTGTTTTTCTAGTCATTTTAGGTTTTAAACAATAGTTATCTCTTTCATATAGAAATTTATAATTAATTAATTTTCCGGTAGCTGCAATTTAGTTAGATTCTCCCCGAGGTTCATTCATGCAACTGTCCCCAAGTTCTATTTTAAGGGACAGTTTTCAATTATTTCTTAACAAGATTGATCCTAGTTGTTTTCAACCTTGCTATATATAATGAATTCATTGTTTGATAGTTTTTGAAAAGATGTCTTGACTACCTTCTCAACTACAATCTTCATTGAAATTTTAGTGATGGTTGCAGGGTTTGGCTGGTGGAAGTTTCCCTTTAACATTGAATTTTGCTATGGTTATGGAAATGTTTTGATTTGTTTTGGTTTGCTTCACAGTGATTGCAAATGGTCTTTGTAAGCAGCTGTGCTTGAGAATGTTTCCTCACTTTCTTAGAGTTGAATGCGTCATTGAACCCAGTTGTGATATTGAAAAAGCTTCGGAAGTTGGATGTAGCAAATTTGTGGAATGGGAAACTCTGAAGAGGGAGCATAAAGTGTATGCCTTTTTAGTTCAAGGGTGCATGTCATTTCCTTTCGGAAAGTGCATTTTGGATGCAATAAGTGCTTCTAGCACTGATAATTATCCAGAGGAAAGCATTCGTAACACTGTGCAACAAGGAGGCCCTATTGAAAGCGGAGCTTCATACTGGTCGAGTAAAGGACAAAGTGATGCTGCAGTGCCTGAGACACTTGTGTATAAACTGGTTGCTGATATCTGTGTTATTACTGAAATCAATATACAACCTTTCAAAGGTTATTCTTCTGATACACTTAATCAAATTCATTCACTCTCTCAATTTGTTTTGACCTTCTAGTAGTCATTTATTGAGGTATCATATGGTTTTATGATCAGCTTATTTTCAGCGGGGTTCACCTATATATTCAGCCATATCTGTGCGGTTTCATATGGGTCATCCCATACACCCAATGGGTGATCCCTTGGGTGAACCATTGGATGACTCTGCTGATGACAAGTTCATATGGACTTACTCTTCACCAGAGTTTCCAATGGCCCAGGTATGTCACTATGTCTTCCTTTATTTTTGTCATGATGAAGGTGGTGTGATTTATTTTCTTTTCTTAACTAAAACACTACCTATATCAATGTAGCCACGGAACTGCTTTACTATTAGCTACAGTTTCTTTATCAATTCAATAAGTGGAGCTTATGTAAAAGATCATAGTGAAATATTGATTGACATTGGCACAGGTGTGGCATTCTATATTCAGGCATAGTATATGGATCCTTTTGTGGGAAATTGTGGCAATCTAAGGTATGTAGACTATGAGTTGGGATCCAATATGTAGACACGGAGTTGGGATCCAATATGTAGACACAGCAGCATGCATCTTTGCTGGTTACTTATTGCAGGATACCTTGGGGAGTAAATTAAGCAATATAATAGCGAAGTTTTTCACAGACAAATGCAAGTAGCGACCTTTCATTTTGCAATCCCAAAGGATGTTCCTAATTCCCAAGTAACATGATCATAAACCATATACAGTGATTGATTTTGTAGTCAGTGTGATAAAAGAACAGGAACAGTAATTGAAATTACAAACTCTTTGAGAACACTGAATGGTAACTTAAACCCCATAGAGCTGTCTTCATGTAGCAAGAGAAGATTCTGCATTTTAGAATTTTCTGTAAAGAGAACAATATTTTCTGTTATCTTTAATGGCTTCTATGATTTCTATCCTAAATATTTCCTTTGTCAGCTGCTCTGTGTCTGTGTCTATATGTGTGCTTGCTTGGGGCATGAGCTTGTATTCACGTGCTTTTGAGTAATTACAACTTTCTATGACTGAATTCTCAACAGAATTCCTAATTTGTCAAAGCCTTCTACATGAACAGGAGAGCAGCTTGCAGAACTTCAGGCTTCCAGAACCAGTTCTTTGCATTGGTGGGATTTTGCAGATTGAGCTGCTGGGAAGGGTTCAGAGGCAGGAAATGGATGGCTTGTTCTATATATGGTTTGTTCAACCCACTCTTCTTTAGCGGTTTATTTTGGTGTTGATATATTATGCTGCCCCACACACATAATAGTGAGATTTATGGATGGTTATCATGGTGGATCTCACTTTTATGTGAGTAGGATCACTACTCTAGGAACTCTCTCTCTCTCTCTCTCTCTCTCTTCTCTCCACACACAACCTTGCGTGTGCGAGAGGCTTTTCATGGTGTGCTAGTCTCCTTGAATATGTTCAAATAATAGTGTTAATTCCAGTGACCAGGCTTGATTCCCTGCATGTGCGTAAAATTTGATGAGGTTAAGTGTTGGCCAAATCTTTGTTGTGGGAATAAAAATAGAAACTGTCTTGGTGACTTTCAAATTGATAAATTTTTCAAAATTTTTGTCAGCCTTTAACATCTGAAAGTTAAAAGAAACTATTCCTTAATGCAGAGCTATTGCAATTGTTACCCTGTACCACCAGTTTGCAGTGTGCTGGAATCAGGACTGCTGACTATCATGTATGGTTTCTGTTTTTAATGCACTTTCTTGTTGTATTGCAGCGTGGCTCAAGTTCAAGTTAAAGGTAGGCCATTATCACCAGCATTTGGTGTTGAAATGCTTGGACCTTCAGGAAAGTTTATACTGAAAGCCGAGAGTTGTAACCCACCAAGCTTACCTGATGAGGACTCCTCATATCATGGTGGACATTTGCATGGGCGTGTTGATTGGGAGCAGATTATGAATGTGTTGAGGGGAGAAGGAGACTTTGAATATGATTGGAATTCAGAGGATGAAGTGGATGATGAGTAAGCATTCTAACCTGTCATCTATCTATAATAATTATAACCTACCTTTGTTTATTTTACCCTCCCTTCTGGGCTGAGTAACTAGTTGGAATCCTGATCTATCTAAGCGAGAGTGACTATGCTGGAAACCTTGCCAGTCCTTTCTGCCAAGTTGGTGTATCCCTTATGCTAAGCATCCCAAGTTTTTTCCGTTTGGTTTTTATTCTCTCTTCCGCTCTTAAGAGTTGTTATATATGTATATCATTTTGGTTTGCACTGGATTAAGAAATTCGCACGAAGATCTTGTTACGTGCATGTGGTGGTGTTGATTTTTCTTTTCAGTTCTTAGTCACAATGGGAATGTGCTAATATCGGAAGACAGGTTTTGCTGTTAAAGTTGTTACTCTCAATCATGTTCAAATAAATAAATAAACCCCCCGCTCTATGTCCATTAAGCACATACAACCCCTGTTAGTGAGCCTGTGTCCATCTCTGCTCTACACCGCTAGCCTGGTTTAAGAGGGAAAGACATGGTGGCTGATTTAAGGAGGAATCAATCTGCATGCCACTATCTGACGTCACTGAGAAGGTTGCCGAAATGTTAAAGAGCCCATCAAAATCCCTTGTTTTTTTCTCCTATTGTCTGTACATTGTTAGGGCTTTACTTGAATGTGATATTATAGACATGTCCCAAAAAAAAATCTGTTTTGAGTGATTCCGGGAATGACATCTCCCGATCGTAATGTCATGCATGGCTCAATTGAAAACTAAAATGGCCGACCTCTTTTAAGAAGAGTGCAAATTTTGGTAGCTTAGTGGGCCTGTGTTTTTTTTCCGGCAACAATTTCAATGCTTGCAAAACTTCGAACGCAAATAAAAATAAAAATGAAAAACAAAAAAACCCTCTTTAGGTGACAAAAAAAAATGGAGGATTTATAATAGCATCTTAACTGATGGAGAAGGGGACAATCTAACAAAGATAACGAGAAACAAATACCTCATCAACAAAACCAAACACCCAAGTAAGCAGAAACAAAACATAAAATGTATACCACCGAGCTTAGATGATGATGTTTGGCCAGGTAGGTTGACTTGAACATAATCATTTATACGAGAATTATGAACGCATGTGGAAAAGCCAAAAAAATGCCACCCTACTTTAGGCATATGTGCAAATCTGTGATCCGAATTTAGTTTAGTGTAGAGCCCTCCCCAAGACAAACATTAGCAGGTCAGCTGCTATGATTGTAGAGTAAAATATGAACCAGAGATTACATTTGCTGAATTATCATTACTACTGCAAGATAGATTGTAATGGACAGTGAATTGTGACCAACAAGGGTGCTGAATAATAGAGAACTAAATAGGTAAAAAAACCTTCCAGGTCACCCACAAGATGGCAAGAAGGTAAAAAGCTTTACACCAACACGGGTTTATCACAAAGTTCAAATAATTATTGAGATGACATTTTTGACTTCTTGAGCAGAACAGGCTCGTGTCTTCAATTTGTCTTTGGCTTTTGTGGTGAAGGAAGCAACTGCATGGCAGAAAGAATATCCATCAGTAAAGAGCGCGCGCATCACCACCCAAAACTCCGGGGAACTTCAATTTTAAAAAACAAAATCCAAATAAAGCAAGTTCAACCCAGCAGTGCTTCATACAATGCATGCACATTCATGGTAAAACTGTCCCTATCACTCAGACACTCAAATACTCAGATGAGCGCACTCACACATCACAGCACCCTTCTCCCTCATTTGGTTAGAACTGGTTTGATTGCCAATATCACCGCCCCTCATCATACGTCAGGGCAAGATGTTGTTTTAAAGAAAATATTTGATGTGTGCTATCAAAACAGTTTACTATGTTGAAATGATGACCAAAAAAATAATTAACTTAAAAAATGCCAATTAAATATAGTTTATGAAAAGCAAAGCAGTTTTTTTTTTTGGTTGTTCAGTAATAGCAAAATGTACTCTAAAAACTAAAAGCATCAAATTTGCACTGACACTATTTGGAGATGCAATGGGAGGATGCAAAGGGGGTGAAGAACCGAAATTGAATCTTGGATTGAGCAGGAGATATGCTTTAGTGGGCAATCCATAGCCAATCTCAAAAAATTAAAGTAATATACTGATGATTTCCCGGTTACCAATGAAAACAGTGCATGAGAAGAATGGATACCTGGTAGCAAGAGATTAGAGAGGTAACAACTCCAAAAGCTCCTGTAACACGAGGAGTGACTTTCTTGGGTGCCAATTGAAGTAGCCCAACAGCAACTACAATGTCCATGGCTGATTTGACAAGGGCTAGAGACCTTTCATTTGATTTTTTAAGTTTGGCACGGTATTGCTCATTCTGTGCTCAAAAAGGATCACCAATAAGAATGCCTTATTACATGAAAGCATTTAAACAATCAGCCTGATACGACAATGATGTACATACATGATGTTTTTCCCCATCCTTAAGCTCCTTCTCTAACTTCTTCATTGACACAGAAAGCCTCCCAAGCTCCCCAACCTGATGTGGAAATGGTGGAAGATGTCATAGAAATCATCTTCAGCTTGCAAAAAGGCGCTCATTCCCTCAATTTCTAAGAGAAGAAAAGGAAGTGAAAAGCTACAAACCTCAACCAAAGTAGTACAAATTGAGGATCCCATCCAACAGAAAAGAGATATTCGGCCAATTAGGTCAACACGTTCTTTGTTCTGTAAATATCAAGACTTCTCAGGTTTCTAACTAATGCTTCTCATATAATTTCATTCTGAAACATTAAAAGATTAAAATAGAGTGGAGCATTTCATACCTTGTAAATGCCACTTCTTCCAAGCCAAACAATTTGATCAAGAAACAAGAAAGTTGACAACAACGCATTTTTGGACTGAAATAAGCATCCAATTGTTAAAGTCACCACCATGAAGACAGTGATACTGTAACAAAAACATTTTATTAACAAATCATTCTTACCTTTCCCAATAAAACGAGAGGCAAGGGGGTCCCTTGAGAAACTGGACTAATAAGACCATGCAGGTCATTGACAAACTGCAAATGGACAAGATCAAGAAGCATATGGTAAAATTTGCCAAATCATAAATACAAGAAGAATAGCTTTCATTCCTCTTCATAGAATGACCACACGAAACACTGCCAAATGTAGGTCCTTCAGCATTTTCATTCATTCCACTAGATCTTTCTAGGAACAAAAATGGACAACCAATTTAAAGTACCTTTTCGGCTTCCATTTACTGAACAATTATACATGTTTTTGGTTACAGAAAGAAAGACAGGAAAAAGTTCTACATTTCCTAGATTTGAAGGGATATAAACAAAGCCAGATGTAATTCCACTTAATCATATCTAATGTTATATCATATAACTCTACCTTAAAAAGACGAAAAACTTTCCGAGCTAAGCTGGTTGATTTGTCAACATTTTGGGCGGTACCAGGCTGTCCATCGCTCAAGAATTTTGAACCATATTGAATTGCCCGACAAATCTTGTCCCTGGCTTCAGCCTTATTCAGATACAGAACTATAAGAGCAAGTTCTGCTCTAGTTGCATCGAGTGTACTCATCTTTTTTCTTGATCAAACCTGCAAAATCAATTAATGACCTATCCTTGGAACTCAAGAAGTAATAGAGTTTAACATAATTAAACATGGACAAAGCAAACATTCCATCATGAAAAAATGAAGAGAAATGCAAAAACAAAACTCAGAAAAATCATCTCTATGGAAAGAAATTCTCGGGGTCCTTTCTTAGATTGTGCCAATGGCTGTTTATTACAAAAAAAATGTCCTCTAAACAATCTTTTAACAAATTCAACAAGGTAAAGCTATAATAAATTGTCTGAATCCAATAAACATAAGATAAAAATCATTGCAGTTATCAGATTAGGAACACTCATTCCTTGACTATAATTTCAAAACGAAATCTTTTAAACCTAATCCGCACAATAGAGAGCAATTGAGGCGTATACTCTCTTTGATATATCATAGACAAGCAACCCATGCAATCTTCTTTAACAGCAAAAAAAAAACAATTCCAGTAGATTATCACTAGTTTCTGCCATAGTTTCTTGATGAATCACCAAACACACATAACTCTTAATGAAACAATTCTCAATTTAAAACTGACCAGCTTCCCAAACACTTTAGAAATTGAAGATTCTAAGAATCTAGTGAATTCAAAGATTGTATGCCTTTGGCCTTCCTAGTATAGAGAAAAAGAATAAAAAAGAAAACGGTCAATAAGAATTCAAGCCTGAAATAATGTTACTGACCTGATTAAACAAAAATATTATATCTAGCTGAGCCCATATATATATATAAAAAAAGACAACAACAGTAGAAGCTAAAGAAAGAAACAATATTTGCTTTTGAACCTGACAATCAGTAATTCACATCAAGAATGCAACAAAAAGAAATCAACTTTAGAACACCCAAATAAAAGTTAAGACAGATAGCAACCTCAAAGTCATCAGCAATAAAGTTGCAATGATTAAAATAACTAAGTAGAAACAAACATGAACATACTCTAATAAATAAAGACCAAAGCTTGACCACAGAAAAAGCACAGATCAAGAATCAAACACAGGGGGTTCGCAAATTCACTATTTCTAAGGAGAAAGAGAAGAGAGAGAGAGAGCGTGTGTGCGTGTAATACCGAAGGGAGTGCCCAGATGGATATGGCCTCGAAATTCACAATCTCTCCTTAGCCGTCTCTCTCTACAAAAGCATTGGGACTATGTTCTTCAAGAGATAGAATTGGCAAATGCGCAGCACCCAGTGTTTTTTAAGTTTCTATATATCAGCTAATGATAGACCATGACAAGGCCATGTTTGGTGCGCTCTCTCCCAGGACTAAAATACAAAATTAATTTGTTGGGCTCCTTTTATTCACTTCCTTGTCTCTGCATGAAATTCGAGCCATCTCTCAAATTGGTTTATCCAACATCTACGGCTCTGATCACATGTACGTGTCAGTAAGTGAATTTTTGTGTGTGAAGACCGATGAGGATGTGTGTAGATAGGCTGATTTTAGACAGTGCGGTGGCTTTGCACGCAGCCCAATATGGGAATTGCGGGGTAATGATATTCGTTGTGAGTGCTTTTCAAATGGTCTTTTGTGCTGAAATGCATGATAATGATATTTTTTTATTTTTTTAAAACTATTTTTGACATCAGCACATCAAAACGATTTAAAAAATACAAACCACACTTAATTTAAAAAAAAATCAAATTTTTTAGAAACGCAGCCGCAACCGCGTTCCCAAACACTGCCGAAAATTGAAGGGGACTGTGCTCCGACTAAAAATAGGGAATTACGGGCTATATCTTAATTTTTTATTTATCAGAAACAAAATTAAAATATTTATAAATTATTTATCCAGTTCAAATACATTATTTATTATTCAATAAAAAATAAAATAATTAATATATATATTTAAAGCATGTATATTTATATTAAATAACAAATAATAAATATTATAACGTTGTTTTATATATATACATATCAATTATGTTGTATTGATAAATCTAAATTTTTTTAAAATATAAATATATTTTTTAAATTAGTTTTGAATAAATTTTAAACTAAATTTAATAATATTCATCCTTTATCTATGCATTCAAATCAAATCCGGATTAATATCTATTAATTTCAACTCAAATCTTCATCTCTACTAAAATCCATGATCCCGCAACGATAAAGTTAGCCTTGAATTTTTATTTTTATTTTTATTTTATTTTGCCCTTTAGCAATAAGGTGAGCCCAAGAAGTTCCAAACTTTGTGGGCCATACATAAGCCCACTGAATCTTAGTTGGGCTGCTTTATATTATTTTGGTGACAGTGGTCGGTAGGGAGCTATTGACTCAGGTTTTTACCATATTTATATATTAAAGAAATTAAATATTTATATTCGGAGAACTACATTTTTCACATGTAATTATTTTTCTTACCGGCTTGCAAATTAAACTAGAGGTAGAGTAAGGACGATAGTGTTTGGGAATGTGTTCCATGCAGTGTTTTATAAAGATTTAAATTTATTTTTATATATTATTTTAGTATACTAAAATAAAAAAATAAAAAATATTATTTTAATATATTTTTTTAAAAAATTACCGCGCGTACTTTCACGCAATCCCGAATACATCACATGTTAGCTGCTGCCCATTCATTTTAAACGACGGATGCTGAAGGGTAAAAAGGTACCACGGTGGTGGGGCCAAGACATCAGTGCTTTAATCTACTTTTGAAGTCTACAACCGACAACATATCTTGGTAAGGTCGTATTTATATCTTCAATTTTACAGGTGCACAGCTAACATAAATGAAGTACGGGGATTTTTTTCGAAAGGTGGGATCTTTGGCTGCGTTTATCTTCTGGGATTAGCTTGTGGATACAAATTTAAATCACAAAAAACAAAAAAGGAAGGCCTTGCCTTTTTGCTTCATGGACGATTGAAATGATTGAGGTTTCTTTCTGGCGCCACTGGGCCTTGACAGCAAATTTGAAGCATCAATGAGTGGTTCTGCTCATTAGTCTTTACAGCACTGTACATCAAGCACAATAGCTGGGCATTAGGGATAACACAATCATTTCCTAACTATTGAAGACGACAATGTTTTCTTTGTGGGAATCTTTGACACCCCGAGTTGTGGATGGCAGCCCAAGAGAGATTTCAACGAAGAACCCTGAAGCTGATCAGCTGCGTTGCCTTGCACTTGCAGAGGCTTAAATCACCGGTTGGAACATCTTCCATTCCTTCCACAACTAAAATATGACAACTACAATGGTCTGCCTATGGCATGAAGATCTTTGATCTACCCAAACAAAAAGAGAAGTTGAGTAACAGAAAGAAATGGGGCCGGAAATATGATGGCTGCAGCGCTGTCTGCGTGCGAAATATGGAAGCTAGAAGAAGAATAAAAGAAGCATAACTGCATAAGAGGTTTCTTATGTATTTTTATAAATAGAACATCGATTGCATAGATTAGCACACTTTTGAGTGCTCTCAGCTTGTCATTGACTACTTTGTTTAGTACAGAGAATTAAACGGTGAATACATGAAGGAAAAGGGAAGAGAACTTGTCATACAAAAGTAGATTTTCGTCTCTCTATTTCTTACCGAACAAACTTTTTAATTTCCTTCTTTCTAATCGCTCGAGTAGCTTTTTAGCGCCCGGGATGTCCATCTCAGTAAGCTTCTTGAGATATCCAATCGCTCCATATGAAATCATCAACCTCTTACGTTTCTTACTCGAAGCGAGTGATGCAAGGGACGCTACAGCATATTTCTTTGCAGTGTTCTGTGGACTTGGATCAAGCAATTGCACTAGATTTGGCACACTTTATCATCCCTTTTAACTTCTCTTCGGTTCTGGGAAAGGGATACCAAACTCGAAATTGCTTGCGCAGAAACCTCTCTAACACTGTTTGATTTAGCCTCGAGCAATTTTATAAGAAGAGGGATGCACCCAGCTTCACCCACCAATTTTTTCATATCTGCTGATGTGCAAACCCTGCAAATTGCAGATGCAGCAGCCTGTTGGGCACCCAGTGATCCAGACCTGAGCACATGAACCAAACGGGGTAGAAAACAATAAGATACCAGCATTTCCATAGAAACTGAGCCAACCAAATTCCTTAATGCCCCAACTGCAGATTCTTGGGGTAGTGGACCATCAAGATATACCAATAGACTTCGAATTCCACCTTCTGAAATAACAGCTCTTTTCAGATTGTCATTGCTGGCAGTGAGATTCTGCAAGCATTCTGCTGCATATTCTTTTGATCCCAATAAAATCCCGCAATCTAGGAGATTGATCATTACCTTCACGATCCCTTCTTCAGCTAGATCTTGTCGAACCTCAGGGACGGCTGAGATATTCTTCAACGTGCAAGCAGCTGCAGCCTGTGAAACAGAATCACCAGTTCGACAGATCTCAATCAGTGGTCGAACACCACCATGCCCAACAATTGCCCTGGCTGTTTCTGTTGACATTGACAATCTCTGGAGAGAAATTGTAGCCTTCTCTTTGCCCACAGTGCTGCCTGACTCAACAAGCCTTATGAGAGGTGGCAGAACACCCTCTGAAACAAGCCAATTCTCACAGCTTCCAGATTCTGCAAGTGAGCAGATTGCAGTAACAGTCTTTTCTCGAATGCAAGGAGAAGTTGCTGTTAACAACTGGACTAAAGCAGCAATGTTGCTCCGCCCCATAACAGCCAAAACAGTCTTTTCATCCTCTTTCATGACCTCAACAAGTGTGTCGAGAGCTCTATGCTTCGCCTCCAAGTGCCCAATCTGAAGCCGGGCAAGCAATTCCCTTGTATTGCTGTGAATAGCAGCCTCAGGTTCTGTTGATGAGCCAGCCACAGCTGAAGGCATAGTAGCCTCGCCAAGCACCCCAGTCTTGATCAAAAGTCCACAATCTCGTAAATTCAAATCCAGTTTACCAGATAAAGCATCAAGATCACTCTGCGTCCTAAGCTTACCACAATAATTCTCACCCATACATAAGATTGCCAATTCAATTGCTTCTTTGAGTGTTTTTGACACAGCCTGCAATTGCTCCTTGCAAAGCGAGTTCTTGGAGAAGCAAGGGTGGCTTGACAAGTCCGATAAACGCGATGGGATCTGCTCCAACTTGGAAATTATCATCTTCCATCTACCAGGAAAGCCCTTAACCTCCCTGGCCTTGTCAACGGCTACAGGAACAAGCTCTTGTGCATGACATAACCAGTCTTCAACTGACTGAATATCAACCACAACTTCTTTCCCTCTATCTTCCACCATGATTTCTAATGTGTACGGATCAAATTGGCCACCAGAGCTGCAATAACTGAATTACAAAGAGAACCAAACCTTAAAGTGATGACCTGGGCATTAAGAAACGAGGAAGGAAATGATATTTGCTTAGAAAATTCAAAGGTAGTGGAGCAGTTAAAGTCATCATACATAAATTATAAACTAAGGTTACTGGTTCTTTAAAATAAACCACAAATAAAAAACAAATACGCTAACATCAAGGGCTTCGAGAATCTTGCATGATCACACAAAGCATGTTTAACTGAAAACAAGACTTGACCAACCAAATCAAAGTACCCTTTAAGATGCTCCCACAAATCATTTCCATGGCTTTTTAAGTGATCATTAAATGCCAACTAAAATTAAACCTAAAAGAATGCATATCCAGCAAAACACGAAACTGTTGTAATTTATTATGGATCGACTCGTGAAATTGAAAGAATTTTCTTTTTTAAAGACTAAAAAATATTGCCGTCCTATTAAGACATAACACCATGGAAATACCAAAACACCCTTTCGAATATAATCTTGAGCTTGACAACTACTACGGGCCATCCGCACTTGTCAAAAATTTGATTTGCTTTATTTTAAATTATTTTTTTATGTTTTTACGTTAATGTTAAAAATAAATTTTAAAAATAAAAAAAAATATTATTTTATATATTTTTATATTCCAAACACTTCCTCCCACGTCGTGCTGAAGGGTACAATGGGAAGTGAAAGAAAAATTTTCTGAAACTTTACTTTTCAACCATGAAGAAGGTAGAACATGGGTATCAGATTTATCTTCTAAGCTTTGTTAAGGTGATCTTGATTGACATCCAATGGTCAAGATTTCATTTTTGGATAAAAAGTTGGATTCTAGGCTGTGTATTGCCATTTTTATCCCCATAAATAGAGAGCTAGCTGGTTCAGAGAGAGAGAGAGACTTTCCTTTGAAGAGAAGTTACAAGTCTCTATCTACATTTGTAATATACATCAGGTGTATTTAAATTCTTCAAGATTGATTCAATACACCAGCCCCACTACAAGTTCATTTTTATTTTGAAAAAAATTCAAATCAATAAATGCAAAATATATATACCTCAATTAGATTTGACCTTCCTCGACATTCAAAGACCTCCACAATTCAAAGCCACTCCTGTCTCTACGAGAAGAAAATGATACAGGAAGAGAATGAAACCATTAATTATGTGAACTGACTGATCTTTAAAAAACCAGATAAGAGAACCCAATAAGAAGGGGGGGAGCAAAAGGGGAAAAAGATCACTTCTTTTTTCCAAATAGGATCATAAAAAGCAAAAGAAATCAACTCCAAGAACCAACCTTTACGCCTCAGGAATCAGAATTTGTCATCTCTCTAGAAAGCAACAACCAGCTGTGTAGCTTGATCTTCAACTTCTCTCTCCTTTTCTCTCTCAGTTGAAACCTGAACTGCTTCTAAAGCTCAATAACTCACAACTCTTGTCTTCAAGACTCAAACTTTATCGAAACCAGAGCTGTTTCTCTCTCGATTGAAACCAGAAACTCACTAGGAGGAACAACAACTTTGCCTTCAAGACTCAAACTTCGTGCAAGCTAGCATGAAGTAGTGCCTCCAAAATGAACAATTAAAACCAGTTTGATCTTCAAAAGCAAAGGAAACCCACTCTCACTCACTGAGAATGAGGAATGCCCAGAAGCTGCTTTTGTTTGAAAATTGAGAAACTGACACAAACGGTCGAAATCATTGTAAGAAAATAAAAGAAAAGGAAGAATCTAATAAAACTAGCAGGTCAAGTTTGAATGTATACACTAGCAGACACAAGAGAGCATGACAAATATACTAATAACAATCACATTCAAAAATCAAACTCTCTCCCTCTTTCTCTCTCTAGAACTGCTTCTCTCTCTCTCGGCTACTGGTAAATAATGTGTCAGGCCTCTCTGTGTGCTAAAAAACATTATTTTAATACGGAGTGTACTTTCACAGAGAGAAGTTTTGCAGGGGGGGGGGTAAAATATAGCCAAGATTCTGTATTTTAAAGAATCATCACATTGATGCCTCTAGTTTTATAATATATAACTTGATCCTTCAGTCAGGTTTGCTTAAAGGAGGGACTAATCTTAGGTAATATTCTTTGCAAAACTGCTGGTGAGCACATTTGTTTCTTTGTTTTAAATTCTTTTCAAAAAAACAATAAATTTTTTTATTTTGGAATTAATTTTTTTTATATATTTTCATATAAGAAGCTTGAAACCAATTACATGTCAAATAAAAAAATTATGGATACCTGGTCCAACTAAGAAATATATGTATAATCTTCATGAGATATTTGCTTATAATTTTAAGTTTTTCATTTATATTCCCTGCTCTAAATAAAATTGTTCTCTTTCTTTAAAAGAAAGGTGGGAATGATATATATTTCAGTAATTATTAATGAGTTTTTGCGTGAAAATGATGAATTTAGTCGACAAATGAGGTGAGTTTTAGATAGAGTTTGCGGGCATTCAAATTTTTCTGTCAACCCTAAAGGGATCATTATAAGATTGGGCTTTAAACTATTACAGCTGATTTGTTAATTTTTCAAACTACTAGATTAGAGTTTACTCTTTGTCTAGACAGAGAGGGTTAATCGTGGAGCATGATTAATGGATTATTCGGCTGTGATTGTTTCTCAAACAGGGCATTTGTCTGTAGAGATGTGGGTGAAATTTGAATGTGTTTTAATTTTTGGAAATATTTATATAGGCCATTGAGGAGGTGGAGTTTTTTTTTTAAGAAAAAAAATTATCAAATTTAAAATTTTTTAAAAATAGTACATTTCGGTGAAAATCGCTAATAATAATTGTGATTTTTCAAAAAATCACCGGGAATAGTGGTGAATAGTAATGTTTTAAAAGGTTTCAAAGATGAAGAAAGAAAGATAAAAAGAAAAAGGAAAAAAAAGAAAATGAATGAGAACCTAAATACGCATATCAAAACTTTAATAACAACGTTATTAGTATTATTAAAAAAAATTTAATGGGATGAATCAAATTACATCAAGAAAGATCATCCATATTTTTTTTCTTCTTGCGAACCATGAGAGTGCCTAGCACCTAGAGTAGTACACGCATCATCCAAAGATAAATGAACCCCTGTCTTTTGACAACACTTGTGATACACTCCAGTCATTATTGTTAACTTTTTAAGATGTTATTGAATTCATCTCATCATGATCTTTCCAATAGTATTGAGAGTATTGTCATTAAAATTTTAGTGTACCTAAACGGTTTCATTCATTCTTTTTCTTTTTTTCTAGGGTCGAGAAGATCAATGCCACGTAACTTGTTTTATTTTAAGCTCAAATGGATGGTATATAATTTGCTTTAGCCTCTCTCTCTTTTTTTTTTTTTAATAAATGGGCAACACATCATTTATCTGGACAGGTAATATGTCATCTATTACAATAATCACGGAATACCTTTAATGATTAAAAAATTAAGATCTAGGCATATTTGATTGTTAAACCTAAATTTCAACTTATAATTTTTTACTTAAAGCACTCAAAGAACATTATAGGAATCTTAATAACTCAATTTTCAAACCCTACTAAACACCTTGTAGTTAGTCTCCATACTTAAAATCAATCAAACTAAAGTAAAAACGATTTGGAGATTGTAATATATATTTCTTTTAGTATAGTATGGTTAAAATCCCAAACAACTTTTATTGAGCTCTTCTTTTCTAGAAAAACCTATTGATACGATCTCTTTTATAGTCAAAATTTGGCCGAACAAAATCGTATTCTCTTCTCTCCCATTTTAGCAACTTCATCTCTTGCCTCTTAACTAAGAATTTCATGTCTAATATATATATATATATATATATATATATATATATATATATATATATATTCATCTTGACCCATACGTCACGATCTTTACCGAAAAAAATAAATAAATGTGATATATTAAGGGCAGACATGAAAGTGAAAAGGGTCGGTAATCAGACAGTACAGTAGTTGACGAATCCGATTCACAATTTTCTTGCCGGGAGAGGAAGGCATGTTTCTACGATTTATTATATCTCAAGTAACAAAGGCGAATTAAGAGACATGATCACCAGTAGCCTTTAAAAAATTTAATTTTTTTTATATTTTTAAATAAAAAAACATTTAAAAAAACAAATGCTATCACTGTTCTTAGACTTTTCGCAAATTTACTATCCAACTTTATTATAACCAGACACGCACAGTGCATTGACAAAGCAACTTGTATAATGAGCTCAATGATGAATTTGAAGTTCAAATCTCCTGACTCAAAAGGGTTGTCAACGAGAAAAGAGTTGTACCGTTGAGTATATTCGTGTTTTTTTTTTAAATAAATTTTTTTATTTAATATTAATTTTTTAATATTGTTGAATTATTTTGATGTGTTGATTTAAAAATAATTTTTTAAAAAATAAAAAATATTTTATTTTAATATATTTTTGAGTGAAAAACACTTTAAAAAACAACTATTACCACACACACCTAGACACCTTCTAGAAAGTATTATTATAACCTATAGTTACCTCAATAATCAAAAGGCAATATTCCTTCCAATATGCTTTGTCGAGTAAAATAAATCTTCCCATCTCAGTGGCATGCATGGTAAAGTAGTCATGCCATTGATACTACTTTCCTAGTGAAGTAACATCCAAATCACAGCTACTTAATAACATCTAGCACGAATATTATTAGTTCCCTGGAGGAGCCATAATCTTAGTGTGTGTGTGTGTGTGTGTGTGTGTGTGTATTCTTTAAGAAATGGGCATTAGAGGGGCAAGAGCGAGTCCACCAAGACGCGTGGATGCATAACTGGAGCGTAACGCTGTGCATGTCGGCTTTATGCAACAATTTGGCTTTTTCTATGCCCACCTGCACACCATACTCGCTGCTCCTTCTCATAAAATCCCTTCTGTTGTCTTGTTATTAGTCTGCAAATCTCTCCGTTTACATAATTATATCCTTTTACAAAGGTTTAAGAGGGTTGGATTTCTTAATTTTGGTTGCCCGAAGTAAAATATCCTTAAAAACCATAATTTTGCATGGTTTCTTTTTCAATCAAGAGATGGTTCTAATTTCCATATATATATATATATATATATATATATATATATATACATATATATTAATTTCGATATATAAAAACAGGGGTTATGATAATTGAAGTGGTTATGTAATGATTAGTTGTTGTTAATGCTAACAACTCCTTGACGTCACATAAGAAGCGTTTTTAATATTGAGGTCAAAACATTATTTATTTAAATTATTTTAATATGTTGATAAAAAACTATTATATATATATATATATAATGTGGAGTGTGTAGAGCGGATGCATTTAAGAGAGATTCTTGGCTTTTCATATAGAATGCCAATGGGGGCCCTTTTAATAGACCAACTAACAAATGCTTTAAAAGGTTTTACACAAAAAAACAAAGGGAGCGACGACATGAATAAGTCTAATCGTTGATGCTTTGGACAGATAAATTCCTTCATGCAAATGCACGGAAACGGCATTAAGCAGTTAAAAAAGTATCATGACCAATTAAAAACCTACCACCAAAAAAGAAGACGAAGAAGAAGAAGGAATCTGGGAAGGCTTGACTTCCAAGTTTGGTAGAATTGTATACAAATCAAGGTGGAACTTCGGCTGACAAGGTCTGACCCAAATCGACAAAAACCAATTCATGCAAGTTGCCACCAGAAACCTAATCTATCATTTCCACAATCACCACAAGAAAGTTAGGCAATTTCACTCACGAAAACAAAAACACATGCAAGCTCACTCATTCAAATATTTGCATGCATGCAAAAAGATGTCCAACAAAACCCATAATGACATTTTGTAATCCTCACTGTTGTCATTGAACAAAGGCCCAATGATTTCAGTGTCAATTGCCTAAACAAATGATTTCTCGACTCGAAAGTAGAAACTGTTCTTCTCCAAGAAAGGGGATGGAATGACAACAACAATGGTACACAATTACAGTTACAATTACAAGCAATAGCTCTCCACCTTCTATTCAACATTCTAAGTCCCAGCTTTATTTGCACTCATCCAGAATCGCACTAGGACCAAGAATGTGACTTGAGAAAGATCGCACCAAAATCTCTACGAAATTATTAAATATGAAACATCACAAACCATGTCAAAACACAAGAAGCCTCTAGAGCTAACCAAATCGACAGCATATCAATGTCAAAATCACTGTCTTCAAAAAGAAAGAAAGAAAGTCGCTGATACAAAATGCACATCACCGGAGTAGCCCAGCTACCTGAATTGACTAGTCAAAAGATAGAAAAGGACAGTCCACAAACAGACTATCAAACCTTCTGCTTTTTCTCAAGAGCGTGACCTTTCCCGAGATGGCGGGGAACGGCTGCATTGTAAATAATATGGTCAAAATGCTTGTAAACACAGCATATTCACATCATGGTACAGCATTGAAAAATTAGAAAATGAGCACAAAGCAAAAATAACTGAGAATTGCTAATAGAGGATAATATGAACCTGCGGTATCTTTCATTTTCAGGACCTTCAGCTTTATCATAAGTATGATTTCCTCTTTGAGGTCTGGCATTTGTATTCTGTCCATGGCCGTAGTCTGGGCTACCCCTATCTCTACGATATGGACTTGGGGATCGTTCACGATTATAATTTCTGTCAGGAGATCTGTCACGGCCTCTTCTCTCAGGACTGTACCCGTTCCTTCTTTCATCATCATCTCGAGCAGCATATTCCACTGAAATGACCCGGTCCATCAACTTGCTGCAACACGGTATCAAAATAGAAAGCACTAAAATAAGCACAAGTTTTTGAAAAAAACTTTCGAAAGTGGCAAAAGTGAAAATGCCAATGGGAGTTTGGAAACACTTATCAATGAAAACCTTTCATATGGTCACTTAATGGGTTTCTTTGGACTGTCTCACACATTGAACAATAAGTTATTGCACTGAAGCATATTAAACTTGGTTAGATTATTTTGTTTTAACCAAGAAAGCAAAACCACTAACACAGCAACTTAATCACATCTGTTATTGATAATTACTAAGACAAAGTTTGAATGAGGCTACTAAATGAGACTGCAAGCAGCTAGAAAATTTATTAAGAAAAAATCAACCTCATATTAGTTGCTTCCAATGCCTTACTAGCATCTTCCTGTAACTCATACTGAACGAATGCAAAATTCCTCCTAATCCTTGTGCTCAATATTTTTCCATAAGGATCAAAGTGCCTCTCCAGATCCCTAGTTCGGGTATGAATTGGATCAAAATTAATGACAAACAAAGTTTTTGATGGAGTCATATTAGCTGATGATCTTCTTGAACCAGCAGGCTTACTGTCACGTTCTTGCTGCAATACACAATTTTGGTTGATTTGGTTAATTATAGAAAAAAAACATACAACAATGTATATATGAAGTGAATACATTTTTCCATTTAACACTGAAACCAATCCTTGAGAAAGTAAGGAAAAACAAACAGAAGCAATTGCGAGAGTTGCACACACAAGAAGAGAAGGTCAAGAGAGGGAGAAAGGGGATAAGAGGATTAACCAAAATTTCATGAATATGCTAAATGTCAAGTTATGCCTGGCGTTCTTATATTCTTTGGAGGCCAGAACACAGAGATTTTAAACAACACATACTTGCAAACTTAAATATGAAGGTCACGTTTTTAATACACATATAGATACAGTTTCTGTAAGAACACATATATGCATACCTATGTATGGAGCCAATATAAACCATGATGCAGGATAAAAGAGATTTAAAGCTAAAGAAGAGAGAAAAGAATAAGCTATGAAGAAGAAGCCAAAGAAAGAGAAGAAAAGGTTGAAGAAGAGAAGAATGGGGGTTGAAAAGTCTACAACCTTGCAATTTTTATTCAATTCATCAAAACTGTCAAACATTTAGAAAAAAAATAGAATATAAATACTAAAATCCTAACTAGAACAACTAATTAAGCTTATAACCCACTAAATAAAATACCCAACAATTATCAAATCAAGCCCAACAAATAAAATCTAATTAATAAACCTCAACTAAAAGTTCAAATAAATAAAATCAAATCATAAGCTAAAGCCCATTCTCTCAACGGTTTGGGCTACCCTCCATTATCTATGATCATACGAGTGCGTGAACAGTGTTTTGGGTCCTTTGTCCCCACCACGCCAAGATATGGAATGCAAAAATACTATGAAACAAATAGACTCCAAGGCTTACACACCTTAAGTAACTACCAAACCTACCTTAGTCCACTCAACACGTAGACGACGTCCTTTTCTCCCAAATTCTGTTTGGTCAAGCCTACGGATGGCATCCTCAGCATCTCTTTCATCCTCCATATAGACAAAAGCAAATCCTACAAAACCAGAGTGTCAAGTGACCAGGAAAAAAACAGTTACAACCCAGAAGAAAGATCATCTTGAGTCAAGCATCCTTTAATGTAGACATTATACACCATGAGAAAATCCCAACAAAATTTAGTTTTTTAAAAATAGATCCAAAAGAAGACCTGTTGGGAGGTAATATGACACCTGTCATTGGCTTTGAGATCATCATGATTTCTATGCTGAATGATTCCAAAATCAGAACATTGACCAAAACTCATGAGGAAATTAAGGCAATGGTGTCTCAGGGAATGAAGGAAGACAGTTCCATGGTGGATCAGGTTGGTTCTTGTGGAAAAAAGACAAGAAGAAGATGATGCTTGAAAACATGCCACAAAAAGAAATGCAGAGGAGCATATCCATCCAAGAAGAGCATGGACATTCCAAGTAATCCTGCGTCAAAGAAATCTTTGAGTATATTGGGTTCACATGCTGAAGAAAAAAGTGTTGCTTTCAGCCAATAGGAAAACTAATATGCATCCAAAAATAATTATTTCCAAAGAACAAATTGACCCTTAAGACATCAGTTCAAGACCTTTCCCTAACAGCTATGGGAAGAGTGAATGGCATGAAAAAAAAATAAAAAAAAAGGGGAAAATCTCATTTTCAAGTGCATTCAAACTAAAATTTTCTTGGTGCCAAAGTGCCAACTACATGTTCAAAATATCAGCATCCCTCATTCCCCACCTAGAATTCACAGTTGTAGCTCACATCTTTTAGATTATTTATACAAGGAAAATAAGCACTAAATTCCCAACAGGACATCAACATGATGGCACATAAGCTCTACCATAATTGTCCTGCCATCTCCAAATGCAGCAAAGCAGCGGGCTAATTAGTGTGCCACACTCATAGTGGTTGCTATGGTTTAAAGGGCTTGTGATAAACACAGAATATGACATAGGTTGATCTAAAAAAACTCAAAACACTAACATGTCCCAGCTCCGTCTTCCAATCACGGTCTCAGAAATCCAAATGCTCTGGAGATCTTTCCATTTGGCCTGGACAGGCATCTGTCTAGAAATAGGGAGCAAACCATGTTGCCCAATGCCTCACGTGGCCAGTTGAAAGGATCATTGCGCCTTACATCCTCTGTAGCAACTTTGCGATGTCCAGAGTAGGAAACACAAGTAAATCCTTTTGCCCTAGTTTCTGAATTTGCAAAGTTCAATGACTCATGTGGGCAGGCGAGAGGATCATCACGCCTTACAAAGACTTTATTCCATCATCAAGAAAAGTAAATGACATACCAAACAACACCCAGCAAAATGTACCAGTTACTTTATTTTTTGATCTATTCTCAGGCAGCAACATTATACTAAAAAAACAAAATAAAATTGACTAACCAGACTTCATATCCACCCTATCAATCCTCCCATATCTTCTAAAAAGACGCTCTACATCAGACTGGCGCGCGTCGTAATCAAGATTGCCGCAAAATATAGCCCTCATTCTCCCTGGCAATTCGAGCAAAGCTTATCGTCCAAGGCCAAAAAGAAATTAATAAATAGAAATATAGAGCCAGGCAAATAAAACTGGAGTAAAGAAACGCAGCAAGAGAGTACCTGGTTGTCTTTGTGACTTGTGAGGCAGAAACTCAGAAGAGAAACCCTAGGATAGGCAGCGTAACCGGACGAACTGCAAATCAGAAATTGAAGATAGGCAGCATAGACACTAGACAGCCAGAAAGACAGGATGCTCAAGGGAACAAAATGGTAACAATACGACAGCGTTTTCGTGGAAATATGGCGTCATTTTCTTTTGTTTTGAAACTCGAGAGTTTCTTTCTCTCTCCTAAAAAAGAGAAGAGGTCATTGTCTGTCCCAGAGGCTGTCTGGCCGCGTGTTTTTGTAAAAAAGTTTTTATTTAAAATTATTTTTTTAATTAGCTAATTTCAAAATTAAATTTTTTTTAAAAAAAATTATTTTAATATATTTTTAAATATAAAGATTTTAAAAAATATAAATCACTTCGCAAACCTCAAATAAATAAAAAATGACTACCCCGTGGATCTAATATTTTCGGCATTGAGATTTTCCTATGCTCATCTTCCCGGTAATCTTATAATTGGCGTTCTTGGATGTCAAAACCCAATAGAATAGAAGTAATTCAAATAAAGGTATTGTTTGGGAGTAAATTCTAACATGTGTTTTTTTTTTTCGGTTAAAATTTAATTTTTTTAATTTAAAATTAATATTTATAATGGTTTTTTATTATTTTGATTTGCTGATATCAAAATTAATTTTAAAAAATTAAAAATAATAATTTGATATTTTTCAGAACAAAAAATACTTTAAAAAACAATAGTTAGTACACTCTTAAATTACCACTTTTTTTCTTGAGATTTACTGCATTGATCGAGAAATATAACAATAAATAGTGGAACCGCATTTGCTAATTCTATTAATGTATGCGTGATCTTGGTGAGGCAAAATATATATATTATTGTTGGTTGAGCTAGCTAGCTAGCATGCATTTAATTACAAGTCCAGACTAGTATATGATAGAGCTTGTAGTCTTACAATTCAATTGCCGGCGACGGATCTTGTGGAGGTTCTCTTTTCTTTTATGAATAAAATCGATTTGAACTTCATCCATCATGTTCATGGACATATCCGAAAATCTTAGCTCCCCATGTGCTCGGTCGGAATCCCACATTCCATGCACCTGCGAAGCAAGGCTCTTAGTTTTTATTAAGATTACTATTATAGATTATAGTGGATCATAGCCGCCCATGATATATGGCTCATGAAGCTCACTCCGCAATCCAGAACTTAAGTGCAAATTGCAACCTTTTGAGTTATACTAGAGAAGCTGTTTTTTTTTTATTTAAAAACATATCAAAATAATATATATTTTTAATATTAATATATTAAAATAATTTAAAAACAAAAAATAAATATTGGTACTTTAGAACTCCCACCTAGAAGACTCGATCGGATACTTGGACCAGTCAAGCACACCAAGCACCAATCATGTAGCCCCAGGTGCATCATCCTTGAGTCAAATATATTGTGGGAAAAAACCATACGTCCGGTGATCACACGTCCTCTCTCTCAAGGTTCATCCTATGATCATAATCAATATATAATTAATATAGAGCTCGCAAAATCTAAAACTAATGTAGCTTTTACGGAGGTCCGTTGCCATAGTGAGCTTATGTCTGAAAGTAATATTCAAAACTGCAGCAAATTGATCGCTTTAATTACCTCTTAATTATTTGGATACAGTACCCAAAGCATTACAAGGAAAAGCTAGCAGGCAGGCAGGCAATTGTGGTTTCCGCATTCATTCTTTAAGGGGATGCTAAATAAACTATACTAGCCCACCTACTTAGTTATAACATATAGATATACATGCGCATGCATGCTTCAGTATCCTGGCAACAGACAGACTGTGAAACAAACAAAGCACACTCTCAACAGTGATGTATAAAAAAACAGAGGTCTGACATTTTCTAAACTTCATACCGTATAACTGACACAGGATTTGTTTTCTGAATTTAACTTCCCTTTTTTAAAAATAAAAAAAGGAAGCCGGACAGAGGCTACCAAACTTTGGCATTGTCTTTTGTCACTCTTATTTCTTAGCCCCTGCTGAAAATTAGTTTTTTTATAAAGTGGGATTATATGAAAAGTAGATTAATTTTTTATATTTTACAGTTATGGTTTTTTTTTAATGGGATTTGAAAGTTTTTTCAAATCTTATTATACCTTACATGAGAATTTATAGTCAATATTATTTGAGAATAGATAAAATATGTTTTCTAATTTATCTAGGGTGATGAACTCTCTCTTGATTATTTAAATGTTTTCATGTAGTTCATGTTATATACAATATTTATCTATTTGTTACCATTGATTAAGATAACAAATAGTAGAATCAAAACATGACACTCCTTATATAAAATAACTTAATGATTTTAAATCTAAGGATCATTTACATAACCATCATGTAAGTCTTTCCATAAACACAAGTTATTTTTCTATATGCAATTCTTACGTGGGTCATTCAGTGTACATTTCATCTTACAAGCTCCTACATAGTTCTTTTATATATTTGTCTTACCTTAACTTATGAGAACAACTACTTCATTTCATATAAAAAAAAAACATAATATGTATCAGTTTCAATACTCATTAATGTCAAGTCTTAATAGAGTACTGACCATAAACATTTATGAATAATATTTTAATGTAATAGAAATTTCATAATTATAACACCTTTATATATTTTTTTGTAAAGTTTTTTATATCAATAACTTTATCTTTACTCTAGATTCACTAATCAAATATTGAATTAATTAATAAAATATATATTTGATAAATATTAAAAATAAATATATTTTTATTAATAAAATAAATATATTTACATAAACAAAATTAATATTACTTATAACCAACCGATTGATTATTGATTATAAGATTCGTCACATTCCATGAACGACGCAGTTACCATCCGACTTCCATTTTTCCTTATGCCATTAGTTCTCACCATGAAATGCAGAGCCACTGAAGGAAGGAGACGCGCAAAAGGATGGAGACCCACTAAAGGTTGGAGGAACGACAACAGAAGAAGAAACCTTGAACCTCTTACTCCTTGAACACTCTCCACAACAAGTACTGGCATCTGGGCTATCAATCCAACCCATCATTTGATCAGCATTAACAGCGATGACTTCTCTAATATCAGATCCATCTGAATCAAGCCCATGTTGTCTGAATCCAATCCATCCATTGCTACAATCTGAAACACTAGATGTTTCCCACGAACAAGAAGGCTCATGACCTGATACATGGGGCACAATGATGCTTGGCTGCACAACTTTCTGAATGTTCTTCGTATCCACCGGGTTTTGGTATTGGTAGCTCCTACGGTGGAATATATTAGCAAAAGTAAAGTGGTCACTCACTCTATTTTTTGTTGACTTATTCTCTGTCGTCCTAGCCATGATACTCTGTAGATTCTTGCTCAATCTAGCCTTCAACGAAGAGAAGCTAAGGCTGTGCCTCCCATCAGACTCTGGCATGTTGAACCCACCATTAGAAGGGGACGATCCAGACTGGTTTAAGCTAGGATTAACCGAAGCAAAATTGGTTCTGGCATTCCCCCCCCGTAGGGCACGAGCAGCTTCATCATAGGCTCTAGCTGCCGCTTCAGGCGAATCATACGTTCCTAACCATAACCTTACACGTTGAGATGAATCCTTTATTTCAGCTACCCATCTTCCGGATGGCCTTTGCCTGACTCCAACAAATCTCCTAGCTGTAGGGCCTTTGGTTGCTTGTGCCTTGCTTGTGGTCGCAGTAGTAGAGTTTTTCAGTGTTTCAGGCTCTGCCATTAACAGCAAATTATAACAAGTTTAAACAGGCTAAACTTATCTGAGCCGTGATTAGGTCTTTTTTAGGACTGCATATATATGTTGCAGGTGGAAAGTGCATAGAGGGTATTAGCCCACAATTAGGTAGTGATTAGCACCATGTATATAAAGGTGGCTATATATGGCTCCAATAAGTTTGTGAGTGTAGGCAGTTACCCCTCTCAATTATTTGTTTTTTTTTTTTTTTTTGCATTAGATTTTAGCTCTATTCAGTACTTTGGAGAGTGATTCAAGCAGTGGCTTAAGCTTAATGACCTGGCTGGTAACTAATTTTTTTTGGAAAAACACTTCAATCCGTGTTTTTAAAAATTTTTAATTTTTTATTAAAAATTAATTTTTTTATTATATGTTTTGGATCGTTTTGATGCACTGATCTCAAATATAATTTTTAAAAAATAAAAAAAATTATTTTAATGTATTTTGACATAAAAAAACACTTTAAAAAACAATCAAAATCACATTCCTAAACAATCATTTCATCTCATACAATTAATCATGCGCTAATTTTAATTAATCAGTGCTTATCACTGAAAAGAAACAATAATTTAATATTTCAATTATTAACCTCTTATTTGTTTCATATATAGAAGTCATCCTCGTCGTGGGGTCAGGATTGGGCTGTCCACATTTGGGGAATTGTAAAATAGAATTATATCCCGGTTAGTAAGAATATAAATGAGTATAAACTTTTATTCTCAGTTAAAAAAATAAGTATAAGAATTATATTTACAATGAAAATCAAATATAATCTTATGTTCATGAGAGAGGTCATAATAAAAATAATGAATGAAAATATATATTTTAAATGATATGTCATTTTTATTCATTATATATATAAACTACTTGTCGTCGCCATCATTGATGATGGTAGTAACATTTTTCTCTTATAAATATATTATTATTATTTTTACATCACCATTTTTCTATCATCATGGCCGTCGCCGTTACTCTTTCTACCTTCCCCGCTACTTATCTTTCATTGTCTCCTTTTGTGATTGTGATGATTACATTAATTTTTTAAAATATATTATTATTATTACTATAATATTTATATTGTTTTGAAATCCGCACCAATTGAAAAAAAAAAAAAAAAAAAGAAAAAGTCATGACTCGATAACTCGGTTGAAACCCGGGCCTTGAACCGGGCCAGCTATGGAGCGGGTTTAAAACTATGATTATAGGAAATGACTTTGATAATATTAACACTGATTTTATTTTAAATTATGCCTTTTATTTTTGGAAAAAAAATGTATCTAATCATACACGACAAAAAAATAAATTGTATCTTTGAAGTATGCACACATATTTTTTAAAGAGAGCCTTACCACGTCTTTCTTATTTCTTTCATGGTTCAAATAGACCCAGGTGTACAGCGGGCTGCTGCCAATCTGCCATGCACCTGGGTTGCTCCTTCTTCTTTTTCTTTTTTCTTTTGTCCTTTCATGGTTATTCATTTTGGTCCCTTAACATTTTTTTCATTCAATTCCATCCTTTCATGCTATGTTAACATAATTTTAAACCTCATACTAGCATTATACGCGGTGTGCATTACATTAATACTATGTTTTGCAAAAAAAAAAAAAAATTGGATTTATCAATTTAAAACTGTTGAAATAACATGTAACATGAATTAAATTTGATAAAAACAAACACAATAGCGTTTTTTCTCTTCTTTTTTTAATTGTTTATGAGACGTGAGAAAGCGCAATTTAATCCTTGCATTTATCAAGCCAAAAACCCAACAAACGATCAAAGAATACAAAATCAATTCAAGTAAAAAAAATTTCTCGGCTTCAATATGTTTTTCAGGTAATCCTGAGGTTAAAAACAATCATCACCGAACTCTTTTTATTTAATGGAATATTTTGACACCAAAATCAACTTTTTAAGTATTCATAATTTATGTTAATCAATGACTTTTTTTTTTGTTGAAATTCGATGACTTTCTCTTATCTTTCTTCAATACAAGGACTATAAATTAAAAAAATTAAATTTTTAGATAAAAATTAAATTTTAAAAAATCATAGACTGCGAAGGTTGAGAAGAAAAAGTAAAAGGATAAAAATAAATTTTGTAATTAAAATATAGATTGGTAATGAAATTTCTCCGTGTTTTACACTTTGATTTTCTATATCTTAATTTGTCCCCAACAAAAAAAAAATTGATTATATTTCACATAATGGTTTTTCAACATTATACTCATTGATTTTATCCCATTCATATTTCAATTCCATCGCCATCTGAACTTTGAAAACCTAGAACTTAAGAAGCAAACTAGGGGCTTAATCAAGGACAAGAAGCCGAGCCAAGTGGCTTAATGAAGCAGCAAAAGGTACAGAGAGAAGCCGACAGAGAAAAGGCGGTCTAATTTGTCAGCTTGTAAATCAAGACCGGATTTGGAACGTTGGATCCCCAATTTTTAAAATCCGGCGGGAAGTTAGTTTATCTAATTAAAATACCGTTGGAATTTAGCGCTTGGAAATAGAAGGAACCGTGGGTCCCATATCTTCGTCTTATCTTCCGATCTTATTCCACGCCAACTTGTCCCATTCTAATTATACTTAACATCGCTTGATTCCTAATTAATTTTTTTTTTTTTTTTGCCTTAGTGGGGGTTGGGAAACAGAAGTTTTTGTCCTTAATGACCAACGCGTGGCCCTTGGATTGGGACTACAGTCGTCATCATCGTCTACAGGGGTGGCTGCAGATTCCCAAAACCTCCATTCCTCCTGGTGTGGAAGGGGGGGAGTTGTCACCTTGTGATTGGATTTTCTCCATGAGACACACGTGTCATGTACGATAATCATGTGGCTTCACCCCATTGGCCAGTTGGGCCCATTTCATTACTAGGGTTCATACTAAGGTTAAAATTAACCACAGGTTCAGAAATGGTTCGTGCACAAATAGGCAACCTGTCTCGCAGCTAGTTGGATGACTCCACAATTCCAAGTTCTAACACCTTGTCCATGACTTTTATGCTGAGCACTAAGTAAATCTTCATTATGGGGGCTCGATGATCAAAACAAAAAAAACAGTGAAAAAATAAGGTGAAAACACTATTGATCTACATAAATTGCATCTCGGGCAAAATAGTGTTTTTATCTTCTCGGTCTTGAAAAAATAATAATTTATAGACTAATGGTTGAGGTTAGAATTGTTTTTGCAATGGGATTATTTTGAAATTTTAAAATTAACCGGGGACAAGATGGATATTTTATGTTGTAATTGAACGATAGATTTACATCACTACCATTGAAAATAATAAATTGTTAAGTTGTCATTGGGTTTTTATTTTTATTTTTTATATAAGATGTGCCTGGTAAAATAATGTATTTACCCTTTATAGTAAAAAAAAAAAAAACAAACCAAACAATGGTAGCGTTTTCATATTTTTCATTTGATAAGCGCATTTAAAAGACGTAACTGCCTTAGTTTAATTGGTAAGATGATATTTTTATGGTTTTTTTTTTATTAATTAGTTGGTGTGGGGAAATTTAGTCTTTTAATACATTACAAGCTTTTTTAAAAAAAAAAAATATGTTGATGCGTGTCGATCAAATGTCAGTTGCTTCGTCAATTTTGGATGACACGTGCGGCTGATTCTTGTGGCTAAAATAGTCGTTTTAGGGTGATATTCAATTAGTCTTGATATTTCATCCATCATCTAGCAGTGTGTGCACATAAAAGATTTCCAGTTTGACGCTGATAATTCTTTTTTTCCCTTCTCTCTTCTTCGGTATTTGTGCTGCCTTGTAATTTTTCAAATTAACCCCTAAACTTTTCTTGCTTTTTTATTTAGTGCATGTTCTTTTGGTTATTATTTATTTTATTTGAATTAATTTATGAGATTAAATTTTTATCTTGATTGTGTACTCAATCAATTTCTTATTTTGTCAAATTTGATCCTTATTCTTTTAATTTCTATTTATATATTTTGAGAAATTTTGAGAATTGATTTTTTTTTTTATTTCACCCTCCACCACTTTCTTTCTTTTATTATATTTCATCCTTATTTTTTTTAAAAATTGATATTTTTTTACTTAATTTCATCATTCAACATTTAATTGGTCTGGATTTGAGCTTCTTAGTTAAGCTCGTGTTTAGGATTTTAGGGATTGGAAGTTTTAGAAATAATCTAGTTTTAGGGGGTTCACCTAGGATTACTTTGGTGTTTTTGTTATTTTTTAAGTTAATATTTTTTTTTTAATTTCATCCTTTAACATTTATTTAATTGAAGATTGAATTCTATTTTTTTTTTGCTTTTACATCTTTTGTTTTATTTTTTTTTCATTTAATTGATTATACGGAGTCTTCTTTGTTGTTTATTTATTAAATTTATTTTTTTAAAAATGAATTTTATTCTTTAACTAAATAGAATTAATTAATTAAATATAGAAAGATGATTACTTCCTTTGTTCACTTTTCTTTTAGAGGGCAATGCTAGTCCTAACCTCGTCTCCAATTCAGAAAATGCCACCACTCTACCTCTTGCTGCTATCAACACTGCGTCTCAGCTCCGGCCCGTAAGCTATTAACAACCATAAATTATCCTTCATGGCATGCTTAACTTACCTCCTTACTCATGATCAATTATGATCTTTTTAGTTTAGTGGATGGTTCTTTAACCTGTCCACCTCATACTGCTCCTAATTCCCTCTTCCAATATTTCCACAGCCTGTATTTCTCCTGCATATTTATATTGGAATTGTCAGGATAAATTACTTCTCAATGCAATTTTTCTTGTTTGTGTCTCAAACTGTCATACCTCTTGTGGCCACAGTTGACACATCCCAAGATGCTTGGAGCACCTTTACTCGTCTGTTTGCCAACTGTTCATGGACCAGGGTTATGCAGTTGCAGAAAGAACTCGTGTTAAGCCAGCATAGTATTCACTTGGTCTCTGAGTTTCTGCATTCTATCAAAGCCACGATTGATGAACTTGCTCTCATTAACACACCTTTAACCAATGATAATCTTACTCTTCATGTCCTCAATGGACTTGGTGCTTAATTTCATGACATTGTAGCCATAATTCGGGCTCGGGAGACATCCCTCACTTTTAAGGAACTTCATGATCTTCTCATTGGCCACGAAGCCTATCTCAAGCATCTGGAAATACCCTCCTCCACCCTGGTGACCACGACTAATTACTTCTATCACAAAGGTAATTCTTCTAAGAAAACCAACAATCGCAAAACTCCTAACAAAAAATCCCAGCAGCGCAGTAATCGTCTTACACTAACTTGTCAACTTTGTGACCGAACTGGTCATATAGCCAAACAATGTCTCGAGTATCGTCCTGTTGATGCGGTCGCCAATTGCGCTACCATAAATGGTTAAAAGAAGAAGTGGCTTATAGATTCAGGTGCCTCTCATAATATAACATCTGATCCCTCCAACCTCATTATTCATCTGAATATGATGGGAAAAATGAGGTTATTACTGGAGATGGAATAGGTTCGCATGTTACTCACACTGGATCTATTCGTCTTTCCTCTCCTAAAAGGTCTTTTATTATTGATAACACTCTGTGTGTGCTATCCATTCAAAGAAATCTAATTTGCATTCACAAATTTACCAAGAATAATTGAGTATCTGTTGAATTTTTTCTTCTGAAGGATCTTATCACGGGGGTGCAACTGCTTCGAGGTGACTGCATTGAGAGTGTCTATCTGCTCCCTGTTCTTGATACCAATAAGCATGCTCTGATCTCAGCCTTAGTTACTGGGACACGAGTATCTCTTGATACGCGGCAGAACCACCTTGGCGATCCCTCCATCAAGATTTTTCAACATCTTCTTAGCTGCAAGTCTATCTCTTTGTTTTTCAAGAAATCTAGCAACACCTTCATATCATGCCATTAATAAATCCCATAAAATTAATTTCTCCAACACATCACTTTCAAGCCATTAATTCTTCACTTGAATACTTGTATGCTAATGAATGGGCCGGGTCTTGCCCCCGTTGTTGACAAAAATGGTTCTAAATATTATGTTTTATTTATTGATGACTTTATCAAGTACTATTAGTTGTTCCCTTTATGTAATAAATCTAGTGTTGTTTTTTAGAATTAAAATTTACACAAATTCATATTATTTTATGTTAGTAATTAAAAGAGAGAATGAGAATGATGAGATTTGAACTCATGACCGTTTGATTATCAAGACTTTTATACCATGTCAAATAACCAATTCAACCCAATAGCTTAAACTATTGGGTGAGATGATTATTTGACATAGTATTAAAGCTTTATTAACCAAACAGTCACGAGTTCGAATCTCAACACCATGAATGGTATATAAATCATATAACTCTAAAATTAAGCATAAGATAGTGTGAGCATGAACAAGTTTCAAGTTTAAAAACTTTCACTTGAAAGAGTGTATTAGAGAATTATATAAATTATATCTTGAAGTTTTACCTAATAACTTAAGATTTTAGATGAACCGAAGATATCTAACATCCATGTCCTGATTAGGAGTAAATACATTCATGTCCTTATGATAGTAACGTATGTTATATTGACACGTGGCAGTCTTGCTGTGCTTTCCACGGCTCTGGTTGACATGCTCGCTCAATGTGGAGCTTTCTATTAGACAACTCGAGCTTGGAAACATTAGACTGGAGTCCAATATGTTCTCACACGAATTGTGATGCTTGTACATTAATGTCATGCATTGTAATTGCTTGATAATGCAGAATGAAAATGTAATGACCGATAATTTTACATTGAATGCAGTGTTGAGTTGAGCCTCATAAACAGATTTGTGCTGTGATTGAAGAGATTGTACGACATCTCAAATTGGATTGAAGTAATGTTGCAGGCTGACAGAGAGCTTCTTCGACATGGAAGGGGAAGAGAAGAACATCCTCTTTTATTGCACAGTGAAAATGGGTTCGTTTTGCATTAACCAGTAGTTCCCCTTGCTTTTGCAACTCAGACTGTTAAGAAACCTTGTGCCTGTAACTGCAAGTGATTGGAGCAGGTTTCTGCGTTTCACTAAGGAATCTCTGTGCCTGTAAATTCTATGAGGATGCTGATATTTATTTATTTATTTTTAATAATTAAAATACTAGCAAATAAAGCAACACTTTAACATTATGAGTCAAACCAGTGAAGGAGAGTTCAGAAACAAACCTAAAGGCTGGAGAAAGTTCCGCAATAAAATTCCGAATGTATGAAGTCATCCATGTCAATATATATGGAGTTCCTAAATTCTACGTGTTGAAATCTGGAAAAGTATGTGCAGGAAAAAAGCTAAAGATCATTCAAGCTTCTTTTTTGAACTTCTAAGATTATTGAATTTCTCTTACAATGAATTTGACTTAGTCTGAGTAACTCTACTGCAAAGGACACGAGAAGTGCTATGTACCAATGAAATATACAAAATCTCAAGTCGTATATACCTGTTCCACCATGTAATTCAACGTCTCGAAGTGTATAAGTTGGCTCAAAGCACACATGTAAGCATTCCTCACAATTTGTTTGGTTCATGAACGGCTTGTTTGTGATTCTCCAGGAGTAATTTCAGGGTTTCCAGGAACAGGGTCAAGATGCCTCTGATTACTGTGGTTCCCCGCTGAACCCTGATAGCTGGGCAGTAGCCATTGCCGAGATTGTTCACTTGGAGTATCAGGACTATCAATTGACTGGACCATACTGATTGCTGTCTGTCTCATGTGCTTTGCTTCAAAAGAATCTTGTATTGGGAACCGACAGACTGGGCATGTAGACTGTTTTCTTAGCCATACATCAATGCAAGAGAGATGGAAGTTGTGGCCGCATCCGGGCATGATTCTTAATACTTCCTTTTCTTGGTATTCCCCTAAACATATGGAGCACCTGTTGAAAGAAGATATATTGAGTCTCATCTATGATTAATTCAGAGAATATCAGATGGTACACTGAAGTCAAGAGCATCAGGACTTCACTTTCTTTATAGGTTTGACTGAACACAATAGAAGCAAACTAAACAGCTGAATAGCAACAACAATGTCCACCTAATATTGAGCTTCAATGTGAGGAGAAATAGGGCAAGGAAGAAAACACAGTATTCAATTGATGAAAAGATCTCTAAGGCTCTATTGGTGGAGGGATTTCAAAGCACAAAACCAACTTTGATAATAATCTCAAGTTTTAAGCCGTAGAGTTAGCAGCACTAACTTTGATAACAACAACGACAACATTCTATCTGTACTTCGTCCATCAGGAAGTAAAGAGAATACAACACATGAATATAATTGAATCTTAATCTAATGGGGAACAACTGAAGGAAAAAGGAAGCAGAAGCGGAGAGCCTCAAGTCTGTTGATTTTCATCACAGATATGAAAACTGAGTTAATAGGAGGTACGTTCTACGTTTACATATGAGGCTAACAAAGAACCAAAATTTTCATGATCGATTAGAGGGGAAAAAAAAATGTTTGCTTGTTATGGAACAACAAGAAGAAAGCCTCAATCTCAAACTAGCTGCATGTTCTGCAAAATATAGCAAAAACCCTATAAATATAGGCCATTTTAATGTGTCAAAACTTACTGTGCATCTTCTGCAGAACTGAATTCCTCATGGGTGAACCGTAGAGTGGGGATTGCAGCAAGCAGAACTGGTTCAAGGCCACCAATACGATGCTCTGGCTGCCAGAAAAATAGAAGGTAAAAAACCCAATGCTCCGATTTCAAGTTTTAATTAACTTTCAAAAAGTAGAAAAGGGAAATACTAATTCACAGCGTGTTGGCTTGGTCTGTGTGTCTTCTGAATTTCCTAATGTTATGGCTAGCCTGTTCTAGGGAGGAAATAAATGAAATTCCCTGTTCATTCAAAGTTTTTTTTTTTTTTCTTCCCAATTTAGTGACAGCTGCAGATTGATACCAAACGAGAAATCTCAGAATTTATTTTGCTCTATCTTTTGAATTCTTTCTTCTACCAGTCTAAGGTATCTCAGTTTGAGCAAAATATTTTCGCAATCGAATCCATATAAATATTCAAAAACTTAGTGAATAAATTGCTATAAACATGTACCAAAACTTATGCCACAAATAAAATGCCAGCCCACCCTTTCATCCCAGTTGCCATGTGACCATGTGAAAAGATGCTACATAGAGAAATTCAATGCACGACAAAATCATTGAACCAAATAACAAAAGAAAGAAAAAGCTACTAAATCAAAAGAAAGACAGCATGTCACCTAAAATCCCAGTGATGTCTGTATCCAGAAAAACAATTCTTACCAGACATGAACATGTTACGAAGAATTAAAAATACCTGTTCAGGATCAATTCTGGACTCAATTTCAAACATTTGCCTGGACTCAGCACCTCTTATCCTCCCACATATAATTCTTGCACAAACAAACACAATAAAAGTAGCACTCATACCAAAACCAATAGCTGTTGTGATTAAATTCATAGTAGCACCAAACATCTCCGAACTGCATCACCTCTCAAGTTTCTGACTTCTGGAACTCAGTTCCTCAAAACTAAAAAACACCAAGTCCAACACCAAATATTCAAGAATTTTCAATCAAAGTTTGAGAATTTACCACTTAAGTTCAGCAAAAAAAAAATTAAAGAAAAGACGGCAAGAAACACTATAAACAAGGAGAGTAACGATGACCCCAGATCAGGATTCTTCAAGAAATGGCAAGAGTTGAATAATCCAATGCCAAAATGGAAAAACAAACCAAAGTAGAAAAATAAAAACTACCCATTTGGAATCCTAATCGCTTTAGGTGGACTCAAAGTTGATTCTAAAAGACTAGCAGAGAAGGAGAGGAGGCACTGAATGGATGGTGATGATTTGAACAGACTTGTGGGAAAAAGGAGACACTTCGCTTTCTAGGCCGTAGCAATTGCTTTGGTGTTAAATACTTGTTAAAAAATAATATAAATAATATTTAAAATTTTATTTAATAATTTAATTTTTAGAGTAATATGATTTTTTTTATATGGTATGTTTTCACTTAAAAAAAAAATGTTAAATAATAATATAAATTATATTTTAAAAACTCCTTAATAGCTTTCAGATTACAGTATTTTTTTGGCGGTAAACAGTGCCTTTAAACTGTAACAAGTGGATATAGAAAGATTTCTTTTGAGTTACCTTCTTCCGAGTTTTTTAGGTGAACAGGTTTTTTGTCTTTGCTTGTAGTTTTTCTTACTCCATGGATTTAAATTTCTATAAGATAAGGCCTAGTTCAGTTCCCAATGATTGGAGCTTGGAACTTTAGTTTTTTTTTTTTTTTTTTTCTGTGGGGAGAGGGAAGGTCTATTTGCTCGCTTTCTAGTTCGACAACAAAGAAGAAAGGATACTTGCTTACCTGTCAAGCTACTTGTTCCATAAAATTGATGCTTATGCTTTGAATAACCTTTCCTTGAGAATACTAAAGTTCTGGGGGTTACATTAATGAGGGTATAACACAGTGCAAAATCCCACCTTGCAAGCAACAGGAAATTGTTTGAATTTGGGGTTGATTCGAGTCTTGTCATTGAATAGAGAAATTTGACAAGGACTTGGCCTTCTTGACGTGCACTTTACCTATAATTCACTAATGCTTGATGATGGTAATGGCAGACGTTAATAATCCAGTAAAAAACAATCAGGTGGTTGATTGGTCTTGGACCAAATAACACGTCAATAATACTTACCTGTGAATTGTTTAAACAAGGGCAAAACTACATTGTTCGTCAAGATTAATGACCCACTTCATTAGAAATCCCTTAGTAAAATCACCTGGAGTTGCTTGCTGAGCTTGGTCATCATGGCCCACTCATGGAACACTGGCAGTTGCCAAAAAAAAATGAACTCAAAAAGGGAACCATTGTCAACATGAGAGTGACTCCTCTGCAAGAGGAATTGATGATGATTTTTCAGAAAAACACCTTCGCTGGAATGATTTCCGTCTTCTTCCAAGAAACCTCTTCGTTGAGGGTTTTGATTATGGCATTGGCCCTCTTTGGCAGATTTGATATATAACCACCAAGTTCTCTGATAAATTCAAACTGGCAAATATCTCCACCCTTGCATCATCCTTGAAAGCATACCAAAATCTTCCAATTGAGAAAGCCAATTTGACCACTGACAACAAACTTAATATTTTGAACACGCCTAGGACCCATGCTTCTCTATACATTTCCCCAAATGCATGCATGTAATAAAGGATAGGTATGCGATCCATTCCCTGAAGACTCAACACTATACGATGGCGAACAGTTCGATTGAATGCAATGAGCACCACCATACTAGTCAATCACATGATTCTCCAGTTGAAATACATGATAAAGCAGCAAAGATATAGAAAAGCAAAAGGTTCTTTTCTAGTCCTTCAAGCATCATCTAATCTCTATTGAATGGACAGGGATGAACTGCTGTTAGGGAGAAAAAATTTTGAATCAAGATTCTCCACTAATCAGAATCACTATTATGACCCTTATCAGAAGGATCAAATATAAAATATGACACTGCTCCTCTGTTGAACCGGTCCACAATACATACCTGGCTGATTAATGTTGACATTTTAACACTCCACAGAACCTAACAGAGCAGAGGCCTTTGGGCGACTGGATAAACAAGTGGGTCACTGCAGGCTTCTCTTTTGCAATGACGATTACGGTTTTATCTGGGGGTAAGGGTGTACTTTATTACACGGATCCCACAAAAGCAAGATCTAATATTCTACGACCAACAGATGCCAAGTCTATCTAATGAGGATGACTAGTAACCACTTACCCCTGTCATATGCCTCAGAATGAAGCTACCATATAACATCTTCGGGCTGTGTGAAACCAATTCATTTTGTATACTTATTATCCTAGTAGAGTACAGCAAAATCAATCTTAAAGGACTCTACAAAGAAACATGCAAATTAATCTGGCTAGTCTAACCAGCAAGAACGAGATATACAGAGAAAACCCATGAAGCAAAAAGCAGCAAACATAAACTAGTAGAATCTCAACCTACATAAAGCTTGTCAATTTACCCCTATAAAAACTAAGATAGAAATAGAGAGTAGAGTTGGACCGCTAATGAGCAATCAAGAAACCAAAAATTGATTGAACTGGACCATAAAGCGAAAAGATAATCTTGCTGTTTCTGAAGCTTTGCCAAGGTACGAACAAATTAATTTCTGCCATCTCTCAAATATTATATATATGGGGTGCAAGTGATGACTGTTCACTTTATATCCTGCCAAAATTATCTATCCATCTCAAAGTAACCTAGTTTCCTTCTAGAACCGTCACAATACGACCAATCAACACAAAATGAAATAAGGATAGTCGTTCTTAAAGAAGAATGTCCACCACAATCATCACAGATCCACATTTCATGACTATTTAAGTGAAAAGGAGCGTTACAACTTAAAAAGATCAAGTCAAAAAAGAATCAAAGATATGAGACAAATACTCAAACACATATATAGAACACACAAAAAAAAGATGGTCAGGTCATGAAGAATGACCATCTACCAGCATTTGGTCACAGTTGGCAAGCTGATGCCCTCACGAAAGCAAAAACAGATTGCCAATCCAGAAAAAGAAGAACCAGGATCAAGAATCACAAGAACACTCCACCGCAGTCCCAACAGGCACACAAATGTCCTTGTAGAGACAAACATAAGGTGCATCACACCCCATATAAGGTCCAGTCCAAGTTGCGTCACAAATGTAGCTTGCATCCCAAATTGAAGCATACAAAAACATGGGTTTCTCAGGGAATCCCTCCCCTTCCCTTTTCTCCACTTTCCTCACCACCTTTCCATCAATCAACCACTCTATGAAATTTGGACACCACTTTATTACATACTCATGAAACGCATCAGAACAATCAAACCCCAGATCATGAATTTCTTCTCTGTTCCCAGTCCCTGCACACAATCATCAAGTCTCCTTTAAAAAACAACCACAAAAAGAACCAGTCTTGTCATTAACAATCATTACCTGAAGCGTAGTAATTAGTTTGTACGATGGTCTTGTCTTTACCAAGAAACTCAAAGTCGATCTCGTCCTGGGATTTGTCACCTTCAAGAGAAGAAAGATAGATGTTGAAGTTAAGGCCACTCGTGTTACCTTTGGGACATTGGATGAGAGAACTGAAAGTGCCGTAAAGAAAGCGGATGGTACTGCGCCACCGTGCGCCCCCACGGTGGTCGTATGTGAGAGTGATGGAATTGGACTCCGGGCAGTGAGTGCATGCCTCTGGGGTGTAGTCTATGGCGATTTGGTTGATGGGTTGGGTCTCGTGGTGGATTGCTGGTTCCGCCATTTCTGTTTTCTTGGAAACGAAAAATAAGAGACTGAGCGCGAAAAATTAGTTTATTACTGCGATGTAACGTGCTTTCAAGAGTTATTTTTATTTAAAAATATATTACAATGTTTTTTTTTAATTTTTATTTTTAATATTATCTTATTAAAATTATTAAAAAATTATTTTGATATTTTTCAAAATAAATATACTACATGTTAGAACTCAATATTAATCAGGTTAAAATAGGACGGTTGGATATTAAGTATTTATCATTATAAGTTCCTTGAATTTTATTTTAGTCTCTAAGATATAAATTGTTAAAACTTGGCTCTTTATTTTTAGAATTAATATATTATTTCATACGACTCCTAAGACCTAACTTACAGTCGAAGACCTTCAGAATTAACTATTAGAAATAGAGAAATATTATTTAGGAAAATATAAATTCAAGTATAATGTCATTTTTTTTACAAAGAATCCCAATAATATGGTAGGTTTTGTTTGGCATTTTGAATGAAAACAACATAAATACAGGATTACATATAAAAAAATAGCTTTTTGGTATTTTTGTTTGAAGAACAAAACCCTAAAACAACCGTGAAGAATACAAGATTTTGTTAACAAAATATAAAATTGTTTGGAAATAAGATGCAAACCGTGTTCTTAAAAAAATTAATTTTTTTTACTAAAATTTAATATATTTTATATATTTTGGATCGTTTTAATGAGTTGATATCAAAAATAATTTTTAAAAAATAAAAAAATATCTTTAACATACATTTTAATATAAAAATTATTTAAAAATTAACTACACGTTACCGAATATAAATTTATAATGGCATGCCATGTTTGTTTGTGCTAACCGTGGCAAGTAATACTCTGTACCTGGAAGAGGCCACGCAATGTTTTATCTTCAAACAGTAGCCAAATACATACGAGAATAAACTAAAAGGGAAGTGTCATTTGAATTTTGAACAGTAGCTATACCTATATTTACTGTTAATTGTTACAGTAAATTTATAAGTTTACCTCTCTCAATCCAAAAAAAAAAAAAAACTTTGGGCTAGTTGAAGGGTAGTAAAATCCTTTTCTTTTTAATAAATGGTGTAATGACATAAATAACCATGTTAAAAATTTAGGCGGGGTAATTTCAATTTTTCACTTTTGCATTCACAATTAAGTTACTAAAATGACCATAGGATAAAAAAGTTTCCCATGTTTATTTTTATCTTTTCAAATGGTTTACTTTGATATTTCATGGTTTATCAAGGGTAGTTTGGTTTTTTTAATTAAAATAAATTAATTTTATCATGTAAAAAGTTGTTGGCATGTGTGTGCATGCACAGGTGCATGAGAGACACTTGCGTGCTTTAGGCGCCACCTCTTCATGGTATCACATGAGCTTCCATCGTTTCTCTGATGTGCTACTGCTTTTTTTTTTCCTCGTGGTGCAGCGTGTGTTGTTGAGAAATAAACAGTTTGTCGCTAATTGGTCTTTTTTTCTCTTCTTCTTTTATCTCTAATACCATAAAAATTACAGATTGGTCTTTGTTGTTTTTTATATTTCTACTTCGGTCTTTTTTCTTTTAATTTTTTAATTTTTTCCTTGGCCCTGATGTGCAATATTTTTTTTTTCAATTTAGTTCTTTAATTATATATTGTATTGTTTATTTAATCCTTATTCTTTTGATTTTCTTCCTTAGCATTTTTATAAAAGTTTTATTGGTTTTCAATTTCATCATTCAATCCAAGTTTATAATTTTATTTTTTTACAATTTAGTCCTTATTTTTAAAAAAATTTATTCTTTTTGTTGGTGCTATTTTCCTTTTCAATTTAAATCTCCATTCAAAATTTTTTGTCCCTTTTCTTTTAATTTTTTATTTTTATCTTTGGCCCTTTTGTGAAAGTTTTATTTCTTTTAATTTGGTCCTTCAATTCTAATTTATCATATATTATGTTTTTTTAATTTAATTCTTATTCTTTTGATTTTTTTAATTTTTCTTCGTTAGCTATTTTATAAAAGTTTTATTGGTTTTCAATTTTATCCTTCAATTCAAGTTTATGGTGTGTTATTTTTTTAATTCGTTCATCATTCTTTTAGTTTTTATTTTTTTTGTTGGATTTATTTTTCTTTTCAATTTAACCCTTCAATTAAATATTTTAGTTGCTCTCTAATTTATTTTTTATTTTAATTTCCGCCCTCGTTCTTTAAATTAATATTTTTTAATTTTAGATCCTTTTGTGTTGTTAATTTTTCTTTCCTTTTCATTTTCCATCGTTTAATTTTCCAGGAATTATGCTTTGTTATTTTTTAATATATAATGCTTTCGGTTTAATGATCAAAGTCATGAGTTTGAAAAGTTAATGAGAGCTTAGATTATTTTCTTTTCTTGTATCATCGTTCAATATTAGTTTATTTTTAAAAAAATGTCTTTGTGATTTTCTTTTAAAAAAAATTTTTAATTGAATTATCTCGATTTCATGATCTTGACTACAAGTTAACTTAGGTTGGCTGCCTCATATTATCTAGGTTACATGTCTATTGCACTACCTTGTTACCTAGGTTTTATGTCCATCGCAATGCCTTGAGTTGATTCGAACTAATTTTTTTGTTTATTTTTATCTAATTTTATTTTTTCATATTTTTTTCAAAGTTTCGTAATTTTTTTTTAAAAAAATTTGTTTGTTTACTATCGTTATCTAATATTTTATTATTTAATTAAAATAAAAACAATATATTAAACTTGGTTGTTACTATAATCCAAATAATTGATTTTTTTTATTGTTTTTGAAAGGTATTTTCGGCATCTAAATATCATTTTTCATGTAAAAATATGGACCCGCGAGCCATGCCTAGTGTCACCAAATGCACATCCAGTAGAAACAGGATACACTAAAAAACAGGGTGGCAAAGCATACAAAGAAAAGACGAGTAGAAGGAAAAGGAGATAAAAAAAAAATGGTGGCGTCATACATTGGTATTTCATCTCTCAATTCTTCTTGTTTTCCTCCTCGACCTTGCTTTGCTAAACGCAAACCTTTGCAGGTAAGGCATCGATTATTTAATGGCATGTTGCTTTGAATTCTGATGATGCTTGTAGCATTAGTTTTTGTGCTGTCAAGTATAAATCTCTACTTGATAGTTAGTTTAATTAATTGAGTTTCTTCTGTCTTTTTTAGTGATTACCCTTCATTGCAATGACCATGTTATGGGCTTATTTGATGCCTACAGTAACTGCTGTAAAGTTTCAATTTTTGGGGTATGACTACGAGGCCTTATAGTCCTTCGACATAAACTAGTTATTTGAGAGATACCCATTTCCATTCAATGTTCTTGGAACAAGAAATTCACTTCTTCAGTCTCAACTTCACTTTGTTTGACCCGTGACAGTTTCAATATGCAGTTTGAAGCCACCTGACATTTTTTGTGGAGTCTTTAGTAATGTTCA